>QQSS02203736.1:0-24572 GCA_003687565.2 Craspedacusta sowerbii
AGAACAAGAAGTAGGTGCAGCGTAGGCACACGTTCATGATCTTCTTCAATGTGTACAGAGCATCTCGCTCTGTTAGTTCAACTTCTTGCAGCCATTCTATGATCTCGTTTGAATGGTTGCAAAGTACACCACTGGCGCCATAGAGAGGTTTAGAAACCTTGTCTTGCCTCCTGGGTTTATTTTTTCAATTAGGTCGTGGTAGTGCCGTTGCTTTCTGTCGGCATTTTTAGACATGTTCGTTTCAAACCCGATTGTCAACTCTACTATGAACATATCCGATCCCTTAATAACAATTAGGTCTGGTCTTAGAGTGTCCCCACTCACCATACTTGGAGACATGAAGAGATTTTTCCTTTAAGTCACTATATACTCTCACGTTGGAACTCAAGGTTATTGCCTTGGTGAAGTAAAGGAGGACGGAGTCGTGTCTCCAGTTAAATTTTGCATCCTTGAGTGCTTGTTTACATCCTCCGACAAAGTGTCCCAGTGTTTGGGTTGTTTGGCAATAGAGGCAGTTTGGGTTGTTTAGCAATAGAGGCAATTTGGGCTAGGAACGCTACCCCATTTGTGAGTGTTGCTGCAGTTGGACAGACTGTTGCTTAAGTAACGAATCGCAAAATTATAAATAGATGTCGCCATGTTTTCGCAGACTGAAGACCAGTACTTTGCATAGGTAGAGAGACCTTGCTCCCCTACTGATTTCATGACTAACGACTGGGTCGCTAGTTTTGAAAGAAGACGACTCTCACAGTTCTTGCGAATGTCTTTTATAACTGCTTTGGCCGATGAGTAGCTTGAAGCGTGGATGAGGTGGAAGGCTATTTACGCGGTCCATCAGAGTTGTGAAGGATTTACTTAACTTTGGTTCATGATTTGCTTCTGACATATGGAAGTCAAAATGTCGACCAAGGTAGACAAAGGATTCTCTGATGTCAACGGGGTTCACTTTTCGGTTGTTAATAAAAAGATTCAGCTTGAATTGCTTTGAAGAACTTCCCTGTTTGTGAATTCCGAAGGTGTGGCATTTATCCACTCTGAATCCAAACTGGTCGAAAGGGGGAGACCTTATGTACTCTACAAACGCATGCATAATCATGTTGAATAGAAGTGGGCTGAGACAATCTCCCTGAAGCACTCCTTTGCGAACCGGAATAAATCCCGTTTGTTGCAATTGCTATTCCAAAGGCTGAACATAGGTCGCGAATAATCGAGGCCACCTGTTTAGGGACGTGATGGTATTCAAGTATGCAGTCAATAAGATCGTGGTTCACTTCGCTGAACGCATTCTTTAGGTCCAGCACAGTGATTACCACACTTCTTTGTTTTAATCGTGCATGGTTAATGATGTACAATAATAATAACAATAATAATAATAATAATAATAATTTTTTTTAACTTCATATATTCTTACGACACATTCGGTAGACCTCGGCGCCACTCACTAATTCTAGGCATGGTGCCTTGGATGATGTCCTCTTGAACATTGCTCTAAGTAGTTTAAACTAATTTGCTGACTGGCAGCGCGAACATCTCAGTTGCTAATCCGACTAATCCTTTGGTAATCACTAGTGTAATTACGTCGCTGAGCGGTACTCATTTTAACTACTCCGAAGGGATGTATGCCCGAATCGAGCAAGCCCGTACCGGGGTTTGAACTCGTGCCACCAAAGAGTCTTGCTCGCGATGTGAGAGCTTAACCCGCTCGGCCACGGCCGTAATAATAACAATAATAGTAATAATAATAATAATAAAATGAATAATCAAAAATGGCTAGCCTTATAAAATTAATAATAATTTTTTTAAACTTCATTTATTATTCATTTAATTTTTCCGACACGTGCAGACGTCGGGAGAATCAGTTTTCTAAACAGGGTGCCTCGGATGATGTCCTCTAGCACGTCGCCCTTAGTAACTTGGTACCAGACGTGCGCACTGCCAGGCAGGCTTCTTCGACTAGCCCGTCCTTAATTACTCGCGTAATTACGCCGCCAAGCGGTACTCCCTTTAACTACCCCAAGGGGATGTATGCCTGAGGCGATTACGGCCGGACCGAGGTTTGCATAATACTAATGATTGCAACTTTTTCTTTTACTTTTTTCGACACATTCTGCGGACTTGGACACCACTCACTATTCCAGGCACGGTGCCTCGGATGATGCCATCTTGGACAGCGTGAACTAAACTGCACAGTGACTTCTACTGGCATTACTTCAACCTCAACAGAGGGAACGAGGAGCTGGGAACGCAGATTCTTATATCTATTGGTTTTATAGGATCTAGCTTCGTTTGTATTGGATTCAAAAAAGGGAACCGTTAGCTCAACAAAAGTAATTTTATCTGGTAACGCTATTAACAGAGACGAGCATATCTCAGAAGGATATGGTAAATCGGAGCCAGGAAGCTCAACGTACAGCTTCATGTTTTCGTTTTTTAATCGACGAAGGTGATGAACCATAGTGTGTTGTACCGAGTTGCGTTGCCACAAGAAGCGCTATAATGTACTCTTACAAACAGAAAGCACGTGAAGTTTAAGTCTGAAGATCCCCATAGAGCTCGCATTTCCATCAGATTGACCCCAGCGCTTTAAGATTCATGAATTCGCAAGACTAAATATAAGGGCTCTTCGACAAAAGAAAGCTATATTGTTTGGAAGCTGTGAAAGAACGGTTGCAAGTTTTGGAGCGACTCGATAGTGCAGACTTTTCGAACGTGCGATATTATTGCACTTTGAGCCAGCCAAACGAATTTCTCCTCCATGCTTTCTTCAAATAATATTTTTGTCTCTGCCTTGACCCGAGATTTTTCGATGGTGGTGGTAACCCTGTCCACAATTAGATCTGCTTAAGAATTTTTTCTCGATATCAGAGAATAGATTCAGTGTTGCTCAATGTTACTAGACGTCTTCAGAATGCGCATAACAGACAGTTGACACTCACGATACAAGTCCTTGGCGCAGCGGAAATTGAGGCGTAGCGTGCTGACAGGGAAAGAAAGAATCGCTACATTTCCGCTAATCGGAATTTGAATTTTCGAATGCTTTTGGCCACTAAGTTTTCGAGGTTTTGTTTACCCAGGTACTTGCTAGGTTGTAAACGCGCCAATGTAACTTGGAGTGTACATACTGTTCCACAATCTTGATTTTTTAGGAGCGGCTTTATGGTAATAAGATCAATCTTAGCAAAATACTACGCCACTTCCGAGATTAAATCAGCCTTCGATGTGTTACAATTCATGGCAAAGTTGCTTTCCCAGATAAGTAAAGCTTTCGCCATCAGTAATTGCCGGTACACTTTGATTGGAGATTTTAATGTTGGACTGATATTGAATAGCACGAGATCCACACTTCTTAATACCAAAGGTATGAAATTTATCGACCAGTATGCTTAAGTCGACCCAGGTCGACCCCTTAGAGAATATTTTGCAGAGCATTTCATTGTCTGCTTCATAGGCGGTCGTGTTGCGGTGTCGTCGGCAAATGGGAACCAATGTCGCGTTTAAGAAGAGCGCACGTGCGGGTATAGCCAAGGCAGCGGATTTTTCTACTTTGCTGGCGTTTACAAGACTATTTACAACTAGATTGAATAAGAGAGGTGATGACTGTCACCCTGGAGGACACCACGCTGTACA
Source organism: Craspedacusta sowerbii (assembly GCA_003687565.2). Classification (NCBI taxonomy): domain Eukaryota; kingdom Metazoa; phylum Cnidaria; class Hydrozoa; order Limnomedusae; family Olindiidae; genus Craspedacusta; species Craspedacusta sowerbii. Next base: position 3,628 of record QQSS02203736.1, read on the forward strand.
AAGATACCGTCAGTTTCATAGAAACTTGGTAGTCTCTATACAAGCTACTAACGAGGGCGCAAATGTCGGGTGGGTTGTGATGATATCGAAGGATTGCATTCAGCAGGCAATCATGAACCTCGCCGAATGCGTTTCTCAGATCCAGCAGTTACTACCAGACTGAGCTGTTTGATTCATCATTGCAGATCATAAATGACATTGTCTCAGCATCTTCAATGGTGCCGGAAGTATACATCCAGAACCCCTTTTGGTACGCGTTTTAAATACAGTTGTTATCCCTCGCAAACTTGTAAATCCAATTGCATACTATGGATGTATAAACTGTTGAATAATTTTTAGAAAAAACTGGTTCCAATGCAATAGGACGGAAATTTTCTGGGTCGGTTGCGGGGACCCTTTTATGCTCTAGCACAATAATGCCATCCTTCCAAGCCTCAGGGAACACAAGCGTCAGGGAACACTTTTAGCTCCCAGTATTGCACTAAGATTTTCCATAGATGCGTTCGAAATGCAGGGCAATCTTATGTGATCTGATTGACAAGGCGAACCACTGGATTTAACGTTTTGAAAGGTCGATGTAACTTCCTTATATGTTGGTGAACTTAGATCAAAGGCCACTGTCGGACTCATTATGGGCTTAAACCACGAGGGTAGAATGAATCGCTTACGTTTTGCTTTTTCGTACAAGACTTGTTTGAAGTGCGTGAAGCATGTTTCCTTGATAAATTCCGGAAGGATCTTATCTTGACTTTCGAACGTGGCCTTGCAGTAACTCCTAAAATTCGAATCTATCTCGCCCTGGTGAACTATAACACGGCTGAAAATTTTGGTTGACCATCTTGCAGCCGTAGCAATTTGGCAACATACCTGATCTCGCTCAAGGTATTTGATGTAGATTTTAACTCTTTAATCGCATCCCTTTGTAACAATCAAGCCCGGGCTAAGCTGCTCCCCACTCCATGCGCTTGGTGACATGAATAACGCGCTGTCCTTTAGGTGACTGTAAACGGTAACGTTCGGAGCAGCGGCCACTGCCTAGCTTAAGTTAAGGAGAAGCGAGTCGTCACTCCAGTGTTTTTTGCCTTCGTTTAGTGCTTGCTTGCATCCACACACAACAAACCCTAGTGTTTGGAGTGCTTGGCAACGGAAGCAATTTGCGCTAGAAACACTAGCCCATTTATAGGTGTTACCTCGGTTTGACAAGTTGTGGCTTAATACCGCATCTCGAAATTGTAAATCGAACGCGCATCTAATCGCAGACTGAAGACCAGTATCGTGCATTGGTCGCGAGACCTTGATCCCAAATAAATTTTACAACTAACGATTGGGTCGTTAGTTTCGAACGAATTCGTTTTTTCTGAAATTACTAACCGAACTCACCATGTCATGCAAATATTTCTTCCAGATTTGAACTCAGTGTCACACTTTGTCTCAGAAACAACCCGATACAGAAAAAATTTAAGATTTGTTCTACCTTAGCAGTATATAGATACTTTGTCGGACAAATACTTCAGGCGCTGACGAAATGTCACTTAAAATTGCTAGAATCGCACAGAAACCACGTAAACATGAAATCCGTACTTATTCGGGTGAGAGTGACTGCATCGTGGGTGGTACTGATTGGCCTGCTAGCCACAGCCGAATGCAGTACCTTGCTTTCAAGAATCTTCTTGAACCATGATTTAGAATCCGTTAAGTCCGAAGAGAATTTTGAGTGGAAAATTCGTTGAAAAATCAGTTGAGTCGTGGATGCAGAGGAAGACTTCACACACGGTCCATTAGCGTATTGAAGCAATCAATTACCTTTCGCTCGTGGATGGTGCCTGACATAAGGAAGTCAAAATTTCGGTCAGCGTAGACAACGATTTTGAGATACTTACTGGTTGCAATCATCGGCTGTTTTTTGAAAATAATAGGTTGGAATTGTTTAGAAGCGAGTTCCTGCTTGTGACTTCCAAAGATGTGACATTTATCGACTCGAACTACCAAAATGCTCCAGACACGCCATCGAGAAAAGGCATTCAAAAGAACCTGGTTCTCATGCTAATTGTAACTTTGCGTCGTCTGAGAATTGAAACCTGTGTCGGTGCGAGAACTTAGATCCAAACTGCTCGAAGTGTGAAGATGTTATACACTTGATGTGTTCATCGTCACATTAAATATCAGGGGCTGAAGCAAGTCTGAGTACAGATTGCGAAGCATCGATCCAACTTCGTTAGGGATTTGATGGTAGTCGATTTTGAAGATGCATTTTTAAGATCCAGCGGATTGATGACGACACTTCCCAGCTTTAATCGTGCGTGATCGATTGTGTGACATGGATGCAATATGGTTAGAAGTTCCGCTCAAGCCCGGAATGCAGCCTTTTTTAACGTAGCTCTCTACGTATTGGCTTTCAGTCAGGAAGGAGTACATGCGGTTCCGTAGGTGAGACGTGAATATTTGTAACTATTAAACTGGGAAACTGCTTCGAGCGTTGTTGGTCCAAAGTTTTCTGGATTCGAGTCTACCCCTAAAAGAATTGCGACTACCTTACGCCATGGGGTGGGCACACGTTTTGACAACCAGACTGCAGTGCAGATAGCAGTGATGTAACTACGTAGGTACGAGCAACGTTTGAAAACAATAGCCGATATCTGGTCTACGGGGCAAGGAGAACCAGACGATTTCAATTTTTCAACAATCTGGCGTCTTTCTGTATAAGCAGGTGGTTTCCCATTCAAGATTTTGTGCGGATTCTAAAGTACAGGCATCCAAGGTGGAACAACAAAGCGGCTTGAGTTACCACTATCACCGAAGGATTTTAAGAAAAATAACTCGCAAACTTGTTTCGAAAATGTAAGGGTTACTCGCTTGATATAATAATTTTTTTTTGTAACTCCATATATTTTATTACGACACATTCGGTAGACCTAGGCAACACTCACTAATTCTAGAGATGGTGCCTTGGATGATGTCCACTTGAAGATCGCTCTCGGTAGTTTAAACTGCTTTGCAGACTCGAAGTACGCACGTCACCTCTCAGTTGCTAAACCGAATAATCCTTTCGTAATCACTAGTGTAGTTACGCCGCTGAGCGGTACTCATTTTAACTACCCCGGGGAGGGGATGTATGCCTAAATAGAGCAAAGCGGGACCGGGATTTGAACTCTTGCCACCCAAGAGTCTTGCTTGCGAGGCGAGAGCGTAGACCACCATGCCACGCGGCCGTAATAATAACAATAATAATATTAATAATAATAAAATTTAATTCAGGCACGGCGTCAGAAATTTTTAAGCTACGCAATATCCATACGACATCGAATGAACAAAAATCTATAAATGAAACAACTTTGATCCCCACGAATCATACGAAGCATGTAAGTACGTTGCAGTGACGGCGGCATAAAGAGAGGATTAGCCACGCAAGCCCCAGATCACTAACACAAATAATAATAATAAAAAAAACAAAATAATAAAATACAAACATCAGTCACTCACATACTTCCGTATTACGCTGGATAGCTTAGCATCGCACCAAAGACTTGGAAACACTGTTATTTTCAAAATCGAATTCACTCACTTCTTTCCAGGAATATGCTTCTGCAATGACCATAGTTTTAGCGTGCGATCCTCAGACGCAGTGACAAGGGCTGCCTCGTACGGATGGAAGCAAATCGACCGTACACAATCAAAGTGGCTTTAAATAAAATAGATAGCACCAATAGAAACATGACATTAACGCACTATTAAAAAACGACACAAAAAAAATTTCTGAAAGAGGATCGATAAATGCAATTCACATACAATTTATTAAGCATTAAATGAGAGCAGAAAGTAGAAGAAAGAATAGTTGCGTAGCTTAGATAATCAGGATCTAAGTGCACAGGCGAAGGTATACCGACCAAACATCATCCGCATCCCGCGAACGAAATTCAAAGAGCATCATGAACACAGGCAACTCCATGCTTATGCTTAGGTATTATAACATATGAAAGTGGCCACTGCTGCCAGGAGTCCAGATAATAATGAGTTTGATCAGCAATACAGATTTAACAGTAAATAGCGACAAAATCCCTAAAAATAGGAAATATTGAAAATGAACTGGCAAGCCCTAAGAACAAAATTAGCACATATTGAATTCTAATGCCTATTTATTATCACCAACGTTTTGTAAAAGCTAGCTGCGCTGTATGGTGCATTTCAAATTTTACTTTTTTAAATTTAAATTCCAGCCCACTGCGTTGTCAAGTTACGAAATCCTTTCTAGCACTGCCTCGTTGGGCATCTGCTGTTCTAAGTTAGCCGGGGTAACATGAGGAAACTTTTGCAACTGGCCTCTTTTCGAAGCTTTCCCTCCTTGCCTTAGCTCTCTGCTCTTCGCTTAGTAAAAAAGGCCTAGCCAAACTAGGTTTAAAAGCCGCAGCCATGTAATCATTATTAGCCGAAATTATCCTAAAAAATTAGCAAACAAATCATTACAACCCAAGGACGGTCACAATCTACACGATAAGCTCTTAGGATCCAAATAGAGGGAAAGGGCTTCATAAACAGGGATTTGAACAATTGGTAAAATATGACAATCGGAAAAGGTCTGAATAAAAGGAGCTGAAATCGCTTGTAATATAGAACATAACGAATATAGGACGTTAATAATATGAAAACCAATGAATGGTCAAACTTCTTGAAGCGACAATAAGCGTTACTCTATTCCAGCCAACGAGAATTGTCGCCGTCGAACCAAGTCCGCGTGCATAATTTCAAACTTTAACGAATTTAGACGGTAGGCTTTCAACGTATAATTTAGGTTTGAAGACTTGTACTATGAATTTCAACAACCTGGGCATATATCGAATTACTTATTTCCCAGCTTCATTCAACACTCCAGTTGCACACAGCCACCATGATTAGACACATAAAATTCTGTTTGCTACTTTGGTGTCAACGGCTTGTTCCGTGGATTGAAGGGCTGGTTAGTGTTGTCTGATGGATCTTCTACCGATACTTCTGCGGTGCAAATGTACGGTACAAATAAATTGGACCTCTTGCCAACTTCCAGGATTTGCTGAAATTAATCATGAATCTGGATCAACGATTTAACTAATATGCATTTATCTCGTTCATGCTGGTTGAGGAAGAACAAACAAAGAATTCAGAAACGATCTACCCTCGACATTCTCATCTTCTACTTTATCAGCATGACTGCACAATTTGTAATCGCATTCTTGTTCGAGTTTTTCCAATGATATTCCTTCGGTTTTACTATCAAAGATCTATATACAATCATATTTTCAAATTCGTTTGAAGCCTTTTGGTGGTAGTAGTTTTGGGATGACTTCTTTCAAAGTTTTGCAGGGCGCAATACCATCAACTCTACAGTAAACCTGAAAGTACATGTCCTCTGATGCATGAAATTCGCTTGTTACCAATAGTGATCGAAACTCATTGATGTCAAGCACCAATGATGGCAAACGTCCAATCTTACCTAATACCCGCTCAACTCGATAAGATCATAAGGGGGAGGGGGCATTGGTACTTATCACCTAATGGACGAAGAGATGTGTCGAGCACCTTAGCCTTTAAATACGAACTCTAGACGATTTTTGATCTGCGCTTTTAGTTGCACGGGCCTTCAATCCTGTTAATGACACAAAAAATACTTGTCCTTCGAAACATTTTTTCTAGAAAACTGCTCGAGAAAACGAAGAAAAAAAGAATAAATTTAAAACCGCAAAGCATACTTCGAACAACATACATCACGGCACGTCACAAGTTTGCAAACAAAATAAAATAAGGAAGCAAGGAGGTACCTTCGAAGCGTGTACTTCGGACTCCAAGCCTTTCGAACATCATCTCTACCTGGAAGCTACAAATGCACAGAGATATTAGCAAAGTACATATTTCACGGAAGCAGCTACCGCTTCTAATGCGCGATGAAAGCAGAATACAGAACATATTCAAGAAAAATATTAGACTAATCTTAGGTCAAGAATGAAAGACAGTAGATGTCAAACATCACTTGCAGTAGGTCTTTCAATATTACTACTGATAAATCTAGCCTTGCTTGATTTCTCGAAAGAGCCTGACGCGTGCACATGTTCACTGCCGCCTGCATGCACAATTGCAGGCTTCTACAGCAGCTGAATAACAAACTTACACTGTGCAAACAAAATTTTGAGGTTTTTTTGTTAAACAGTCTAGCTCAGCTGGGCTATCTTCGATAAATCAGCGATCGAAAGGTCGCTGGAAACTCTAATTATAAGTAAATTGTCGGGGCACAGAAAAATGCTAATAATTATCATTTTATTAATTAATTCTTAACTAATAATTCTTAAATTAATAAAATAGTTATTATCAGTATTGCTATTCTTTGCCTTGAAGATTTACCCATGGCGGGTTTTAATTTCCGTTCTAAAAGCAAATTTCTTACATTTAATAGACCGCTGTTTAAATGACTAAATGAAATCATGACACATTTTATCATTCTCAAATTTTGGAGCTCGGCATAAACAATAATTGTTACGAATTACCAGTCTCGACGCAAGATATTGAAGCAAGTTTGCTAATCCGAAAAAAAGGGTTGCGTCTCTTGCCAATACAGATGGGTGAAGATATTTTAATTCAGAATCAAGAATTCGGAATTTTTTTACGGATTAACGGTTCAGAAGTGCAAGGACCGGCTCAAGATGATACCGAGCACGCATGTCCACCTCCAATACGGAGCGAGGCGCAGGTTCTTTCATATAAGCACGTGAGGCGCAGCGATTGTTTTAGTAGAGCGATATATTTCTCATTAATTACTAGCCGAAGCAGAATTACGCTACTTAGGACATTAGAAACGTGCAAGCAACAAGAACAACCTCGCCATCATTAGCAATGATCATAACATTTAGGAAATGGAATTCTAAGCGTTTCATCAATTTAAGACCCAGGGAATATTATTAAGCACAAGCCGATTACGTTTGCTGACCACGATAGCTTGGGCTAACAAGGCAGACGAACTAAGGAGTGACTTCTCTTATTAGGGAAGTGCCTATATGGACTCCTACTGTATGACAACCGAGCTGCCCCATATGTAAACCAAAAGCACCCGAATCTGTACCTATACATTTGTAAAGGTATTGTCGCTGTTATGCCAGCTGTATCAGTTGTACCAGTTAATTAAGTGACCCAAAATCAAAACTGGTGTTCCTGCTGAAATTCTATAATTTTCGACGATGACGAGCTCAATTGCCCATGCTTAGATAAGCATTAACAATAATTATTTTTCATAATTATATATACATAATTATTTCAGGTTAGCACCTGTTTGCAAGTGCCTCATTGGAATTCCCGGAATCTAGCAGTCTAAACTCGGGGAAAAGATGGCTGAAAAGTAAAAATATAAAAAACCCTGTTTGATAAATCAGAAATACAATATTCACAAATAAAAAACAAGTTCACATACTTCCATAGCCAAGGGACTCGCTTCATTAGTAACAGTTAGGCCAGCCAAGTCTCCAAGAGACAGCGAATTGTCAACACCTTCATTAGGGACGCCACTATGGTTAACTAAATGCGGTTTTACAGATCGCGAAGCAAAGCCGCTGCTTGGTAAGGCTACATCATCTAAAGTCAGCAGCACCATGTCGATTAATAGAAATCTAACCAGTTGATATCCAGCACAACATCTATTATAATCAATTCGATGAAAAAAATAGCACCATTCGAAAAGAAAAAAAAAGGAAAACTGGGCAAAGTCACTAGGCGACAGATAACTGTATAAACAATGTAAGCTTCCAATTATGGCAAAAGCAGCCCTCTCCTTCAGCCATGCCAGATAAACAGGGAGAGAAGAATTTACGGCTAACAAATATTAGTAACACAAATTATCAGTACCACATGATTCGGCTTCACGTGATCCGGAAGCACTTCTAAAAACTACACCAACAACCAACAATCGTAATCAGCTAAAAAATAAACAATCTCCCTCAAATAAAAATTCAAAGGCGCGATAGAAAAGCGCTGTCCGATGGACATGGCCAGAAACAACAGAGTATGGGAAAACAAGGAAAATTGCTGATTGTATAAGCTTTTTTATTAATAATTCTGTTAAGATTTTCAAAATATCCAGCATAATTCTAGTGTCATTCTTAGAATAAGGATTTACACATCAACTTCAACGAGGAGCCCATTCGAAACCAAATTTAAAACTTTTGACGGAAATCTTCACTGACAAGAAGTGGCTTTAAGAATTCATGTGCGGCATTGAGACGACAAGAACGACAAAAGGCAAGTCTAACAGAGCTTTGGTACGAACATTTTTTTCATTTATGCCACCAGGCTACGTTCATCAGTGAGTGCACAAGATAGGACTAAATTCGACGATACATACGTCTTCCTCAGTATCCAAAAGTACGCTGTTAATAATAAATACATGCTACACGTTAACGCTGACTTTGCATAAACGATCCAAGCACTTACTTAAGTTTCTCATCATTGAGGCCTTTATCCATTCCACAGCAGACTTAATGCAGACTACACCAAGTCTTGATTTAGAAACCGAATTCTTTCAAAGTTATTAAAACTCTGGGCATTGCTGCGGAGACATTCAATTTGCAACAACGTCAAAATGTTTGCAAACAGCTTCCTAATTTTGCAAAGCTTGTCATAACGGCAAAGTTCAAATTGCCTATAAGGATTCTCGCTTATCTTGCTTAACTAGAATGTGAGACAGGAATAGCAAGGCGTAGATTATAAAGTGGTGACGACATAAGAAACAACAAAAACATAGAAATGGTTGCATCGGTAATGGGCACCCCAGACTTGCAAAAGAGGCAAACTAACCAAGAACACTTAAGGTTGGAAACCGCGATGAGCACCACAACACGATTTGCTCTTAAACAATCTTCTTAATATTTTTAATCATCCCTGCTGAAACATCATCTCTATCTTCCAGTGAGTTTCCAACGCACAGAATCGAAGAACCAATGCAGACACAAAATTAGCATTAGAATGAACTCAAACCTCCAGAAAAGTTAGCATAAATGAGAACGACCACAAAATAAGAGAATAAAGAACTCAGCTTCGCGACAATCCTCAACGCCAGTAAAAAGAGACGCAATAAATATACAAATAAGGAAAAGAAAAACAAAAAGAAAGAACATAGAAAGAGAGACATTGCAATGATAACCAAAACTATAAAACATACTTAAGAAAACACAGAAGCCCCATATATCAAATCGAAACCAAAATACTCTCATCTTAAGTAAGAAACAAAAAAAACCTACCAAGGTTGCACTTCATATCTTGAACATCATCCACGGTGTCGGGCGACTTAATAGCGGCACCAGGAACCTGCGGGGCCGGCCCAGAAGGAGGAGGAGGTATGTCTTCGTCACCAGTAAAAGTAGCAAGCATTTCTTGCAAAGCATGAGGATTCATGTCTAAAGAAAACTTGGAGTTCTTAAGATGATTAAATCATTTATCCACAGAACCAAGATGTTGATACCGCTCAAGTACCACGCAACCCAAGGTAAATTATGAGAAAACCATCATTTATTTAATGAAGAGCAAGTCACACTCCGGCAAGAATAAATTTAAGAAGGTTAGATAATAGCAGGTGGCATGACGTCGTTTTTCCGAAGCTCGTCGCGGCGCACGTCCGCCATCTTGGTGGTCTCTTGATATCAAGTTTGCTGCAGGAATGCCTGCGTGTTCTGCGTATGGATGCAACCAACGCTAAGCAACAGCACGATTCGTGTTTGGCCAACTCTTTGACATTTTAAACTAAAGAAATTTTCAGGCTAAGGTTTATAAGCAAATCATGCTGGCATCAAACTACTCGCAGTATTTTGATTTTCTCAAATATTTTAGTGTTTCCATTGCACAGTTGATAGACTCTGCTGCTGGAGAAGAGCTTTTGCGATGAAATCATAAAACTTGCTTTTTAGGTTTTTCTTCTTTGCTTGAGCGCTACGTTCATTCAGGCACACGTGGCCTGAAATTTTTATGCACAGATTTAGTCAAGTTTATCTGGAGCTTATGCTGTGCAAGATAAGAATGGATTTATGCTTTAACAATCCCACAGCTCGACAGTGATGTGCTGCTCACAAGATGTATGTTGTGCATAGTGAGACAGAAGATGCATGTAACGACAACTGCTTGCCCTTAGAAAGGATTCCTACTCTCACTGTCTCAAGTTCTGTATTGACACCAGACTCACCATCTGTTCTTCCAATCAATAACTCGTCTACAGGAGATAGAGTGCCAAAAGGATGTTGTTTGTGACTATGACTTTGTTTTCTTTGCTATATGTGACGAATGCAAGCGAGCAAGCTTGGAACAATAAAAGTTAAACAGATTTGCAGGCATGATTTTTACAGTTCGACTAGGATGCATGAATGGGTTTGACTTGATGAAAATATGCACAAATTTAGAAGAGCGCTCGTGGGTTGAATGTATGAATATTTTTAAATAGAGAGAAATTTATCCATAGAACTTTTCATTCAGCCTTCCATAAAATAATGTAAAAATGCATATCTCTGATGCTGATTTATTGATTTCATAGCCCAGTTGGCTTTTTGGATACCAATGCTTGTTAAGTTAAACAATCATTCAGAGCTTTCATTAGGCCATGTACGTGTGCAGGTCGTACATCTATGGCCCAGTGGAAAGTATGATTACAAAATAAAACGTTTGTGTGACTTCTTAAAATTTTGACATATGCATGTTATGATTCCAGCAATAGACCCAACCTAATTTTTCTGCTGTCAAGTGAGCGTTTTTAGGGTTCTTTTAAGGACAAAGGAACGTAAACTTTTTGTTCATCGCTGCGTATGTTATTATGTCCAACAACATTCATCGACCTGCTCTAGCCTTGAATGCCGTTAGCCAAAACTTTGCAAGGAACAGTTTTCGCTTACCACGTGTCTCACAAACAAAGTTTTAGATCGAAAGTCCTTTCCGAGCACGTACTTCACAGGTCCACTACGCTGAATTCAGTTAGCTGGCATCCACACCAAGAGTGCATCAAGATGGCCGCCAATATGACCCCGAAAAAAAGTGGCTTCAATTCCAAAGAGAGTTGTCACCATATAGGCGCCTCCTATAATCTAACCTTCTTGTATACAATATGCCCAAGGAAATACTTGAAGCAGCCAACAAGCTTTACAAGCACATAATTGCGTACGTTTTATCGACTTCACTTTCTTTCCCCTTTCTTTCGTTTCTTTTTTGAACTGCTTAATCCTCTGTTGCAGTTTTCCAGAATCTACCTGCCACTCATCCTAAACACGAACGTCATCAAAAAGTTGCCCATGCATAAAGAGAATCCTCTAATTTGCTTAAGCAAAAACGAACCAATTAGGAGCAGCCACTACATTAATTTTCAAACCAAATCAATCACACAATATGGCATTTATTAAAACACGATCAGTGTAGCAACACAGCCCCAATAATCAATATTCCGAGACTTTACAAAACACGCTTTTGGTACTGAGCAAAACCCTAACAAAATTTTTCGTGCTTAGAAAAACGTGTGCAAAAACTATTCGTATGAGAATATAACCTAAATTATTTACCCAGTAGCACCAAAACCCCTTTTTAAACATGGATTTTAAAAAATTGCCATAACAAGCTTCATAACTGCATCCAAATTTTCACATTTTAAACGTCGTCAAACGCAAGCAAGGGTGCCCTCATAATGCGCCTAACTTTTATATAAGAAGTGCTGATTGGATCTTAAGAAGAAAATTTTCAATAGACTACTTCTCAAGATTCGCAATAGTGTAACCATCCACATTACAAGGTCGTCCGTATTATTATTGGCCCAATGTATTGAACATGTAAATCCTGTAAAGCTTGAAGTGTCCATTTCATGCACAATAAAAATTAAAGCACGTTAAACAGTTTAGTTAAACGCCGCGGCACAAGCTTTCAAGTCTCTTGATCAAGTCACGCACCCACCGAGGCACTTCCATAGAAGTACTTATTGGCGAAAAACTCATCCAAATTTTAAAAAGCACTTTGGAAGTACGGGAACGTATGCGCTGAACAGGGCGAAGGAATCATCTGACCTCTGAACGAAAGAATATACGAAAAGAAAGAGAAGAAGGAACTATCTTAATTACCTTTAACTTGCTGAAAAACTAGTCTTAAGCTAAGGGGACTGATTTACGCGCTAACTCGCGCGAACTACTGCTTGACAAAGGGTAGGTTTGAGTACCTCCGCGCAGAAGGCAGACGACAGTTACAAAGCTCCATTTGCATACTCGAACAGAGCGTGAACAACCTCACGTACGCTGAAGATGCCGATAATACGTCATGCAAATGTATTTATCTAACCTGAAAACTCAAGGCTCTCATCCGAGCGCAAAAGTACTTAACGGATTAAAGGCAGGTTCAGAAACCATGAATGCTTTTTCTAACCACGCAAATTCCTCACAAGTACAAAAATTTGCAAGGCTACAATGCGTAACCTTTTATTCTCAATCACGTTTCGACAAAAAATTATCTTCATGCCAATACGCAAGTGCACTTGCAATGCACAACAAGAAATGCACGAGAGTAATCCTTGCGAAACACGCTTGGTTTGAACTGCCCATATTTGACGGGCGCTGCACGTGCTTCGTATTTATAGTCATGCCAAGTAATTCAGCAGAGAGCTGAATAGGGCTTCATTTAGGTTTTGAATTTAATAGGCTTTTGCAAAATCCATCATGGCTAGGATTTCAATAAACACGGAATATATATATGTATAGCCATTTTGCCCTGTTAGAAAAGGAAATTTCATGGACTATATACAGGTTATGCTGCATGATATGTGAATGTCCTCATTTTTCTATAGTTTGTTACCTCTAACGCCATTATAAAATGCCTTAGGTACTTCTGATCGTTCCAATTACAACAACTCTATGAAAAGCATACGTTACAATCTAGTAGTAATTTACAGTTAATGTTGAATCAAGCCAATGTTGATCAATACCACAGCTAATGTTGATCAATACCACAGCTAATGTTGATCAATACCACAGCTAACGTTGAATCAAACAGTGCTATGACGAAACAAGATTAATTTACCTGAATGTTCATATCATCAGCATCTAAACGGAAGTAAACCATAGCAAGTACACAATTTCAATTATTAAACATTCATTTGCGTAATAGGCTTTAAAAAATTTTACAATTTACTATAGCTTAGTTAAATCGCTGGTAAGACAGGTAGCCACTCTGCGAGCATTGGGCTATACCACTGGATGCTTACAAAAAAGCAGCATGTTACACTTCTTACGTAAAAAAACTTATAGCGACTACGAAAAAGAGTGAAACCGTTGCTCTGGCTGCTCCATAAGAAAAAATAAGATAGGAAGAACATAAGCATCTAAAATACCTGTGCTAGACTCTTCATGCAAGAAGTCAAAATCTCTTAGCACATCGACATCATTGCTTCCTGTTTCCTGGTTTCCATCTATAATACAGTTCATATTTACGATGAAGACATAGTACCTAGATAGCAGGATAGAAGAATTGCCCGCAAAAACAACTTGGCAGAGCTTTAACCGAAATTTGAAAAAATTCAGTGTACAACTATATGCAAAGATTAAATAGCACTTACAATTGAAGAGTAAATTAAAACTTATGACACAAGAACATCAAACTTAAGTACGAAGTATCGCCGGGCTTCATACTAATAAATAAATAAATAAATAAATATTCCTACAAATCTGAAAACTGGGTCTACTCGTTGTGCAGTTGCCCTACACGGTTAGAAAACTCCTTAAAAATACATACACTTTACAACCATATTAAACACAAGCAACATTCAAGAAAATGAAAGTGATTCAGACATCAACCATAATACTACTTAACGCATCTGAATGCACCATAAATATCAAACCTTGTTTCAACTTCAAACTGTGCTTGGACGTATCAAAATTTTGAATTTCCTTTTCAGCTCCAGCTCTGGCAAGCAATTTCGAGCTAGTATCTGACTGCAAGAAGTTGAACCCATCAAGAGCCGAAGATTCTTCAGAAGCACTTCCACTGCCATCAGGCTCTTGAGCTGCACTGACTCTGCAAGGATGTTTAGTACAAAACTGCATCAAAGTAAAGATGGTTTACTTATAAGCAGTACATATAGCACAAGTCATAGTGACAGGAAAGAAGGAATGAAGGAATAAAATGGCCAAAAAAACATCTTTTGTAACATAAGAGCATAAATTAGTAGTGACTTACCTTTTGCTGTCAGAAACCAAAGGAGGTGAAGGAATCTTCTTATAACCGAGCGCTTCTCGGTTTTCCGCTTTTTCATCGATGTCATTATGGGTCATAGCATGAATTTCCTTGCTCTTAAGTATTCCCTGACTAACCTGCAGTCCATTCTGTTCTGATAAATCAACAGGACCTGCATTTTCAGAGGATACACCCAGTAAAGAGTGCAGCCTCGCAGAGCGCAAGTCTAGCACCTTGTCAGTGTATCCAATTTCTTGAAGGTATCTAATACAAATTCAAACACACGTTAACACAAAATAAAACAAACAAACAAAAAATATACCTCATAGCTCATTAACTAGTACATTTCAACAGATCATTCAAATCTGCATTTGTATTTACCATTACTCAATAACAAACAACAAATTATATGCCTTTGAAATCTTATTCATCCTAATTCATGCACCACTTAAACAAAGTTAATATTGTCAGGGAACTTGCAGACTGTTGGAGGTTTTTATGGCTACCATAAAGGAGTAACACTTTTTAAAGGATACGAATAGTTTTCAATTAAGAGCACAGAAGCAAATCGGGCTAACTTGGTTTTACTAAGCTATTATATGCAAAAAGTAGCAACAATACTTGTATCCATGAAACTACCATGCGTGACTTATACCCAGGCTAGGTAAATGCAAAATACGCGCTCTGTGCGAGACACAAAGGTGACCAAAAAATTAATACTCTTGAAACTCGAGCAATCCTAGCCGATGGAAGAATGACAATTAAATGGCGTCAATAAAACTGGACATCACCCAATCTAAGTTAGATCAGATCGTTAAGCTAGATCAGATCAGTTCACTAGACAAACAGATACTCTTTTATCTGCGATTCTCATTTCGAAAAACTCGGGACCTAGAATCTTCAATTTGGGAAGTATCGAATGAGGGTGGAGCATGCATTGGGTATGCTTAGAAAAAAAAACGCGAATCATACACCGGTATTTATATTTGATACCGCATCATTTAGATGTGCCACTTCAGATGTATGCAGTGCAACTGGGACCAAAGACAACTCCAAGCCCTAGCAAACGCTGTAACTAAACTATGGCAAGACAGATACAAAAGGCGCACTGGAGTGAACTTAAAATAACACTTTGATTATAAACTCAGGGTCTACTTACTGCCTAAGCAGCTGCCGCCCTTGCCTATAGTTAAACATCAGATTATGGCTTTTGCTGACTAAAACTTCAACACCTGTTGCAGCTTCGTCATCTGCAGAGTCATCCTTTACCTCCGGAAGCTTAAGGTCAGTTCCATACTTCATTTTGTGGAATTTTTGTCTAGAGATTGAAAATTGCAGTTCATGCATGTAAGTCAATCTATGTAGAAGGAATCATTGATCCACACTCTAATACAGGTATAGGCAGGCTACACAAAGAAAGACATTTCTAACAATCAAACTAGCCTTGTGCACACAAAATTCACACTCGCTAACAAAAATTGAGCCCCTATAACAGCAATCTTTGACAAAAATCAAAATGGCAAGGCGCAAAGACAAAATGCAAGGTCAAAACTTGTATGCTAAATATTTTACATTCAGAAAAATATTTAAATTCGATAAGAAACTGTGAATACAAAAAGGAGCAAATAAAACACAACCATGGATAGATGCCATAATGCTGTGAAAATAAAAGCAATTAAGCTACATTTTATAATTTTTGTATCATGTCAGCCTTTCAGCAAAAGCCTTTCTGCAAAATAAGGTTGCAATCAATTCAAAAAATTGAAAGCAGTGTTGAAACGTGCCTTCAACACAAGAAATCAGCGGGGAAAAACGTGCACAATCAATACTGAGACAAATACAATAGCCAGATCGCACTTGCGTCTCTGCATATCATGCATAACAGGGGTAAATTTGGCACTTTCTCTAGTTAATGCACGAAAGGATCATTTGAAGTTGGACCAACCTTCACCACCAAAATTTGTGCTCTGATACTTACTAATTGATCAAGTGCAGGACATGCATGACATAGCAACTAAATCATGATTAGTGGCAGTGAATGACATCCAGTGCACCGGTACAAGAAAATAAAGGTACAAAAGTGACACAGAGGGAAAATTGACTATTGGTGATTGGAGCAATAACCCAGAACTGTAGGTATATGACAAAAGAGCATACCTTAATGTAACTTAGTGAAAGAAAGTGTAGGTGCACCTCACAGTACTCAGAATAACATGAATTGGTACCACAAACATGCAGTAAAAAACGAAGCTCACTAATTTTTAACGGAAAAAAATTATGACAAAGAGCAACACATTTAAAAGCAAACAAGTTTTCCTTGCAAATCCAACTTAACTAATGCTTCAAAAAATGCTACTGGATAATTTACAATTTGCTCATCATCAGGTTAGATATCTTACTGAGGCTAAGAAAAGCATGTAATGTTTTTCGACTTGCAATTATTTAACTTATTATTTGACAGCAATAAGTCTATATGCCATCTGATAAGTCTATATGCTTAAAGTATGTTGAGTTTATTTCTTAATTCACATTAGATATACATACGCAGCCACATTTGTAACATGTACTTAATTACCATCTAAAAATATTTTAAAAAAAACTTTAAAAGAATGATGGCCTTCAATTTGAACATTTTTAAAAATTTTGAAGTACATCATCCAATAATCCATGAACAATGAACTGACGGTCTTAAATGGGCCAAAGGCGTCATTAAAAGACAGAGTCTGTCAGATTTGGATATAGCTGACGCATAAGGTACATATGAACATGGGTCACCTGCCTACTACAATAGGCAGCAAGGAACATCTTTCACATTCTATGCAAATACATAAGTCAAACCTGAGTAGGAGATAAGAGCGCGAACAAGCAGATCTCCTCCAGGATGGGAGAAAGTGCCAGGGTGGGATAGGATGCCAGAAACGTTGCTACATAACCAAGTAGATTAAAACAACATATACAAAACCCGCACCTTTCTTGCCTCAATGCAAATTCAAGCATTTTTATTCTCCTTATAAGGTCACGCTTGAGATTTTCTTGGCCCTTCCGTTCCCCTTGCAAAAATGCAATGCGAGCCTACAATAGGAACAAACACAAAGATTTCTACAGATGAACATCGTTTAAAAAAAGCTAAAATCTAAATTAAATAAATGAAAACATAGAAACATATTTTAACAGTGTAGATAGAAGCAGAATATTTACTAGCAGATAAGCAAAATGTAAAGTAGGGCAGAGTAGTGAAAGCCTGATAAACACACCTCACTATCTCCACTGTCATCTTTGCCCCTCAAACTTAAGTCCATTTTAGAAATAGTGATGCTAACTTTCCAAACATTATTGTCACATAACCAGTGCAGTATCCTTAATCTTCAAATTTTGATTTCTTGCCAATTAAAAGGAACAATGTGCCCATTCTAATGTAAAGACTTAACAGTTAATCAACTAAAATGTGGAAACTACTAAAAAGAAAGGTGCCTTTGATAGCACCCTACCAAAACATTCTTATGTTGTATTCTACTAGCACCTAGAAGAGTAAGAGTTCACATCCAACTTCTTTTGTCTCATACATGAGCTTTGACAAGCTGAGTTTGGACGCTATCTGGTTGTAACACTTAGATTATAATTAGCATCAACGTGTCAGGAGAACTAAGCTAAAAATTGCTGATGCTACTGAAATGCGCAATTTATCACAGCAGTATTAGAAGAAACCATAAAAATTGCTGCTGTTTTTCCTATGTATTGGATATGGAACACCAAAAAAAAGGTTTGTCATGCCTTTGCCCTTAAAAGGGTATACCTATATAGAACCTTAAAATAAACTGAAACAAACTCAAAAGTTTAAGCAAGAGCTTTAAGATACCTGTAACTCAGCACGTTCAACCTCCCACTGAGCTCTTTCCATCTCAAATCGTGCCCATTCATGTTGAACGAAATGCAAAATACCAGGAACGCTGTAAGTAGGTCGACCTTGAGGACTGCTTTCAGAAGCAGAAGACTGTCCAACGCTATTTCTGTTTATCAAAGCGCCATTAGCCTCGTTCTCCATGCTTGGTCAAAAGCACAACTGTCACTTTTCCGAGAAGGACTGGGTTGCATATATGGCATGTACTTATCAGGGCTATGAGAAGCGCTCAGGCCACCCAAAGTATTTGCCACACTAAGCTGTCATAAAGTTAATGACTTAATGCGAAAACAAACTTTGGAGTAACTGACGTAACGCCGAATGTCAGGCTTTTCTAGGGCTACAAATTAAAACTCCACCTACAAATCTGGGTTTGCAAATATCTCTAACCAGCGGCCGCCATTATAGGTCTCTTCTTCCTATGTAACTCCTGCATGCAAAACTTAACCAATGAATCGGTGCTAAATCATATGGCATGGGTTCGGGGAGCAAGTGCAATACCCCTCACCCACCCCCACCCCGACCCCATTGCTAATGGCACTGAGAGCAATAGAGTTTCCTTTTTATGGCCGCCAAAATGAGATTATGGAATTGGAAAATTTGACATTATTTTGTGAGAATAATCTTCATGCTGGCCTCCACATCGAGCAACAGTTATGGAGATGTAGCCAAGGGTTAATCCGATTCTTTGCTATCTATTGCATCGAAAATCAGAGTTGTTGGGCATAGTAGATAATTTTGAACGCCTATGTATCACTTTCAACAGCCGCGAAGGAATTCTACCTAAAATTATTCAAATATATTCGTAATTAAAGCGTATGGGTGGAAGTGATCTTAAAACTCTGCTGCTGAGGTGACATTAAACTCTGCTGCTGAGTAGCTAAGAATACAATTCAAACTTCATTATGTTTTTACTAATGCGATAGCATCCCAAATTCTTTATTAAAACTATTATTAAATTACTAAAAGTGCTCAAAAAGTGTCGCCGCTACCAAAAAGGTGTTTTCGGTTGCATTCTCCGGACATTCGCTATGAAGAAATTTTGAAGAACCGCTGATATCGTCGGCTTAACTTTTTTTTCAGATGAACATTAAATTAAGAATTCAAAGTATAGATTTTCTCAGAGATCTTAAGCCGTGAGTGTGAGATGTAGAAGACAATTGAGTCGGAATCAAATCTTTCTTGGCAGGCTGTTTGACGACTTCGAGTGACGAGGAGTTGCTGCCTCGGGTTCCAACAGTTGCTTCTCTGGGCATCCTTCAAAATGGCAGATCTTCCTTTTTGCCCGCTACTATTGGTTAGCTTTTACATAAGGATTTTTAGAAATGTTTTCCGAACCTCAAGCGTGATTCCTTTAAGCAGTTGTAGTCGTATTCAGTTGTAGTTTCACCGTCTTTCAAGGGCACAGGTGGGGCCAGGTTATAATAATCTTTGAATTAACTATTTTTATGTTAATGTCTTTATTTTACTTTATCCCAATCAAAAGTAGTTGAAAGCACGCGTGAAGAGCGTTAGAAGCGCCTCATCAATCGCCGATCGCAGAGTCATCTTTTTATCATCATTTATGGAAAGGATAGCTTTGTGTAAGTTTTTTTTTTATATAGCCTTCCTTGATTCACATTAGTCTGAGGCTGGAGAGCAGCACTGTAAGAGCATTTTGCAGATAAGTTGGCAGCCGAGTGCGTTTTATAAGGCCAATGGGGAAATATGAACCCTCTTCTGTGTCTATATGAATTTTGCCGCAACGTAGGGAGTATTCCTTCTTTACTAGACTCAAATTACAAGACGAGAAGGTAACGTGACCACGGTTCTTTACGGGCGTCTAAAACTAAGTGTGTTAATCTGTAGTTGCGATGCGATCAGCGTAAGGTGTTTCTGACGGTGTTTTGTGGAGGCGTTTTTGTTTTGTTTTCATGTTTATTTATTTTTTGTTTGTTCGATGTGAGTACCGTTTCTGAAATATTGCTTGAACAGGTCTATGTACCTGCTTTTTTTTTAGACAGCACGGCAAGCATGTGCTAGTACAGTTGACAACATACTTTAGAGAGTTTGGTGGGGACGGCAAGGCATAAGGAAGAATGGAAATTTGAGGAGCAGTTATCTCAATTGCGCCACATGGCTGGAGCGCCGACTGCTTCCAAGTTCGAAGCTGCCATGTTTGCTTTGGATGAATATGAGATCTGGGCTGCTGGATCTCCCCAGATTAAGATCATCATTAAAATAAAAGTAAAACTTTTAAATTCGTTCATTGGAACGAGTTAAAACTACATTCCCTTTCTCCTAGGTTTGGTTCTGAATTTTCAGAGAAAACGCGATGACAATAATCGTCTTCACCAATAACTTCATTGTAAGAAAGGCGCTGTGCGCAATACTGACTATCCTTGTTGAGTCGTTTTTCTTGAACAATAGCTAAGGCAAGTGTCTTCAGTGTTTTCTCGTGTCCCATCATTTGGAAAGTACCAGTTGTGCGCAAGAGCAAAAAGTTGCAGACATAACTGTTCATAATCAAAAGAAAGGCCTTTTTCTCTAAGTCTGCTGCACATGGCAGCAGGTTCACGGTTTATGTGGAGTTAATGATACAAAACCATATTGTAGATGATTTCGGCAGTGATCGGACTAGTTGACAATTGGACTTAACAAAGAATCGATCTTTCTTATCGGAAGTCTCTTTTGCGTGTAGCCAATGACATATTGTTGATTTGTTGCAAAAATTACCCTGCAACCATCTCTCTCTCGTTCTATCTTTCTCTCTCTGCCTTTTTCGCTGTTATAGATGTGCTACCAGAAGACTTCGTCCGTCAGATATGCATATATGTATATATATATATATATATATATATATATATATATATATATA
>QQSS02203737.1:0-11927 GCA_003687565.2 Craspedacusta sowerbii
TATATATATATATATAGGCAGGTAGGCAGGCAGGCAGGCAGCACACAGTTATTTCGCAAGTCTGCGGAATTTCTATGTCGCGGATCTAGCATTTAGCAGCGCTTGGGTGAGTTACATATACGTAAGAAAAATGGAACAATACATCTTACGTTATATAGGGCTGCACCTTCTCGTTCCCGTATAACATGACATCCATAACAGTCTCTTTGTACCCTTGCGTCCAACATTTAATTGGCAACTCACTGATTTCGATTGTGGATTCATCCACGACACTAACCACTCCCCGACATACGTAGCGCTGATCATCAACTTGAGCAATCTCTCCAGTAAAGTTTTTGTAGCTGGGTAACTGAGTATAACAAAAATTTTGCTCAGCACAACAACCAAAATTAGCAACTGTAGCATTAAAATATAGCTATTAGGTATATGACCCCCCCTCCAAAAAAAAAACCATGATCAGGCAAACTTCTGCAGGCCCAGAAAACTTCCCTTACCATCGGTTGCATATCTTCCCCATTAATCATTCGTTTCAGGTTGGAAACTATTTCACGAACGTCGTAGTTGGGAATTTTCGTGGCGTAACCTGTGCCAATGCCATCGGCGCCGTTTACTAGAACCATGGGCAATATGGGACAGTACCACTCTGGCTCGATTTGCTGATTGTCCTCGTAAAGGTAGGTCAACAGGCTGTCGTCATGTCTGGGGAAAACGAGCCGCGCCAAGGGACTCAGCATCGTGTGAATGTACCTGGGCGAAGCACTGTCTTTGCCACCTTGGTGTCGTGAGCCGAACTGACCGATCGGTTGCAGGAGATTTAAATTGTTGCTTCCAACAAAGTTCTGGGCCAAGTTGATGATAGTTGACATTAGGCTCACCTAAAACGCAGGCGCACGACTAAGAATGCATGCACGTTTCGATAACAACAATAGGCCGCACGCTGTAAAAACTAACAAACAATAAATAAATAAATATAAACAATAGCCCTCACATCGAAGAAAAACAAAAAACCAATAGGTCTCAAATCTTAAACTGCTAAAAGTCGTCACAAGCGTTTTAATAACAAGCAAAAGGGCACCTACTTCGCCATGATGGTAGGCAGAAAGCTCAGCAACTGAGCCAGCAAGCTGTGCCACTTTAACGTCACTTTTGTCATTCCTCTTAAAACAAGTGAACATCACCTTCCGCTGCCCAGGCTTTAACCCTAGAACAAGAATATTTAATATTTAAAATTTCCACGTCAACAGACATTATCCATGGTGTCGCCAGAATCACTTATTTCTGTGTCACCGCTTAGCCGATATAAATGCTTGGCCACATCTTGCACCGGAAGCGCTTGCACATAGTCTTAGGGCCCGAATAAAGAGGCACGAAAACTCTTCATGGTAGACACGCATATTATATAGACTTGGCGCGCCATTTGAAGCTTTGGCGAGCACACTACACATTCTAGAGCAGAGTTTACGAATTGATGAAGTATGACCAACACGGTTCCTGCGTTTTTATTATAGGGTGGGATTTTAAACTTTGGGTCGAAAATCACTTGTCAGTGTTCGAAATAGATTGGGCAAGAGCCGTCTGATTGCAATTGAATGTTGTAAGGATAAGATCAGCAGTATACACTGACGATTCCAAGAGCAACCACAATCATACAAAGTCATGGAGCCAGAAATCAAGGCACATTTGCGGTCAAACTAGCACATACAATAACATAAGACGGAATCAATATATCAATACTTTTCAATATATCACATAGAACACGCACCAGATCAATACAAAACATACCATCAACAAGAGACGAAATCAACCTTTCAATAGATCACATAGAACACATACCAGATCAATATAAAACATACCATCAACAAGAGACGAAATCAACCTTTCAATAGATCACATAGAACACATACCAGATCAATATAAAACATACCATTAACAAGAGACGAAATCAACCTTTCAATAGATCACATAGAACACATACAAGATCAATATAAAATATACCATCAACAAGAGACGCAATCAACCTTTCAATATATCACATAAAACGAATACCAGAATATAACACATACCATCCACAAGCGATGGAATCGACCTTTCATTGTCAGCATTTGAGAACAAAATTAGCTCTTTGTTTACAAACTCTCTGTAGGTCACACGGCGAGTATTCTTCTCGTACAGGTACATCTCTGGCATGCCTGCTTCTCGTCGCAGCTTCCGCTCATTCATTCCGAGCGTCAGCCAGTCTTTCCGTTCGTTAACCATTTTTCTGGAGAAAGCCTACAGAGGGTTTGACAGGAGCTGTCTCATAGAAAACCGCCTTCACAAGTTGGGACACGGGAACTTATTCAGGGAAAACAAAAGCCACGAGCTATCGAACTGAGCTAATTTCTTATTCACTCAAATTAAGCCATTTTGTAAGATGAGAAAGAGAGGTGTTAGTTTGATGCCTAGAGTAATCACAAAGCTCAAAACCGAATGATACAACATTAACAGTGCGACTTAAATTGCTGACTCTATGTAAAGCACTTTTTCGTACAGAACACAGCAGTGCCAAAACAATTACTTTGGCCTACACCAGATCTGCATCAGGTTTTGTCCTGCTCATAACAATCTAATGCTCCTATAACTGGAATTAAATGCCATTAAATATTACATGCAAACATTTTAAGGCATCCATTGCCACTGAAGTCCTGAAATCTCAAAGGGTTTCCGTCACTAGGCAATCACGTTCTGTCGTGAAGTGAGGAAGGGCTGCTTAATTCTTCAAACAATCAATTATTCATCATATGCCTGATGCCACCTGGAAAAAGCATGCTCCTAAGCTTGCAACCTACCATGATCAGTGCCTGATCTGATGAAGGGCCGTCGTATTCAAACTGTATACGGTGTCGCTGCATGTTCGCAAAGTACTCCTTTCCTTCTTTGCTAGTGCTTGAACCCAGACCTTTGTAGTACCTCACTCTCCATGATCTGTGGTTTGGTGTTTCTGCTTTCCACTCTTCGAATTCTGGTAAACTGAAGAAGGAGAGCGCTTGGGTAACCTTTGTAACCTGAAATAAGCAAAAAAATGCTATAAAAGGGCAGATAGTGTTTGAAGGAATGCACTCACGTTTATATTGGGGCATCTTTCACGAGGATTGCCTACATTCTAGTGTTAGTTAATCATCATATCTACATTTCACTGTATGCAGCTACACAGACACAGACAAACATCAAACATCAAACAAAGAATTGCTTTGACAAAACCTTCAAAACACCCTTGAGAGTAAATTTACATTGCAAAACATATTAGCATACCTTAACTATCGGCGTAATGAACTGCTCAAGAAAATTCAACCGAAGTAAGCCAGGCCAATAAGCATGAATGAAGTTGATAACAAGGCCCTTGATGTGTGAGCCATCTTGGTCTTGGTCAGTCATGATCATCAAGTGACCATATCGAAGACTCTTCAAGTCAGCTTCTGTTTCATATTTCTTTCCAAACTGAAGACCAATGATCTTCAGTAAATGACCAATCTCAGCGTTTTCCATGATCTAGAACATGAAGAAAATGAAATTCATCGCGACAAAAGGGATGAGCATTGGGACGCATATCTCAGAAATACGTTTTGAATGAGGAGGGAACAGTTCATCGTAATGACCGAATAGACACCCTGGCTGCTGGAATCACACAGCTCAATCCGGCCTCGGCACTCCCATATCAATAACAATAGCCAAACGAAAGCAACAAAATAATAAGCAGTTTTCAGAAGCTTGATATGCAATATAAGCACAGACAAAAAGCCACATGTTTGAAAGGAAATCAAAATCTGCCCGGTGTGGCTTCACGGGTAAGAACTGGCCAAATGTTTACATCATGAGAGTGGATTATGCCAGCGACGTAGGGCTACTGGCTCAATGGGTGATACAATGTCAGAGAACACCCGCTGCCGCAGTAGTCGCGGAATAAAACGAAGGTGCTTCTCAGCAACATCAGTTAAAGGAACGGCCACATTCGGAACCACAGACGGGGTACCGTTAAAGTTCCGGGAAGACCCAGTTATCTGGGAATGTTTGCAACTTCCGCGGTAATTCTAAGCAACATATTAAAAATTGTATCTGGAAAGATACCACACTGTTCACTGGAAGCCGTGTGATGTGACTGAAAAAACTGGTGCGGGACGCCAGTAACAGCGGAAGCTGCTAAAAAATATTGTCAGCGTTTGGCCAACGTATGTGGAGGACGTTCGTACACTTCAGATGGGACGACTTCGCTATCAACGAAGAAGCTCGTCAATGCATTGGCAACTGCAGAACCGCCGAAGTCGAAATACAACAACATGCGCTATTGTGGTGACGTCATCTTTTTGCGCATACCACTTCAAGGACCGCAGCTACGCGTATCAGGTGAAAGAAGAGCCGGGATGCAAAACATGGGTACCGCTTGTAGAAAAAGATAGCAAACGTGTTCTGAATAACTAAGGCGTTGGGTACCGCCGAAGAGGAAGAACGGAAAATTCGGCACCAACTGGCCGGAAACTATGAGCGACATAGCAAGCGAGCGAAAGTAAACAATGGTCAAATCAATTGAAATCGTGGAACCCAAAGCCTATTGAAGCAGCAGGATTGAAGTTATGAATGAACTGAACCAAATTTTCGATGCTAAAAAACACTGCAGATGCCTCCATTCCAAATACGTCTACAACCAAGGACAAATTGAAACCCGACCTGCTTGTGAGAAGCATCACGCACGTTCAACATTTTTCCTCTCAAAGGAAACACGCCATACTTGTCCCGTCCAACTACGCCTAAGCCAGCCATCGCAAGGGTTTTGGCCGAGTCCCCCTCGGTGACAATCAAAGTGCAATCCCGAGAATTCTTTGTGCCGGCATCATTGGCATCATCGAGTTTGGGGACTCCTTTAAGTCTGCTGTGCTTGGCCCCAGAACATTTCTTGTTCAATTGAGCTTCACTCTTGTACTTTACCCATGACATGATGTTATCAAGCACTCCACAATGTTGAACCTGAAATGAAAACCAGGTTAACCCAAAGTCATTACCCTGCATGGATATGATAAAATGAAATAATAAGTTTAGAATGCAAATACGATTAACACAGATGCACCGTCGAAGAGGGACGGTTTATAAAAATAAACAAAGCTCACCTGCTTGATATATTTATCTGATAATTCACAAATAGAACCAAAACTCTTGGCACGCAGTGTCATGTTTTCTTTCGTCTGCGAATCAAACGTTGGATTCTCAATCAGCGAGTTGATAAATACCCAGATATGTGATTTAATTTGAAATGGCTTTATGTTGAAGCCACCCTTTCCAGTCTTTTTTTTCACAACAGCCATCAGCTTTTCACATATCTGGTCTATGCAGTAGTTTACATGAGTTCCACCCTGAAAAGAAAACATATGATATTCACAAACCCTCATTCCCAAGCAGAACAAACTACAATCAATTAGTAAAAAAATACTCTCGGGCATGACAAACAGAGAAGATTCGGAAAGATTTTTGCACAACATTACCATAACACAAAAACATGGCTTCTTTTCATAAATTGTTAAAAATAGCTATAATTATCAGCTATAGTAGTTTGTGGTATAAGACTGAGAACTAGCTCAGAGGCGCAGGTTTTGAGAGCACACTTCTTTAAGAATGGGAGGTAATAGCTACGCCTGCACCCCTCGCATAACCAAAGATGACAAACTAAACAACTTATGCCAAGGGGACACTTGTTCGCAACATCTACCAGATCGCTAAACGTGTAACAACTGAGGACCAATGAAGAGGTTTCAAACAACGGTTTCCGGCGAGGAATCTAAAAAATTCTAATGTTGAATCGATTCCATGCTTTTGTTTCAAATAAATGTCGTTTTCTAACAAATCTTCATAAATATTCTATGAGCAGCATACAAGGAGAATTGCTAGCAGCTTACATAACAAACAATAAATTGAAGATTGCTACAAGCATGAATGTAGATGCACCTAACTCGCGACCAAATAAAACCCAAACCCTAATACAACTCGTTTTTTAAACATCAGCTCAAACCTCGTAAGTACTTGACACTTCAGAACTATAGCACATAAATTTTCAAACCTGTTACAAAGCATGAAGATTACACACTAAGCCATACATCAGCTCGGCAAAATTGATTATTGGCAGATTCGAATTTGCTGAGTACCTTTGTTGTTGCAATGCTGTTTACAAAGCTAACTTGCTGGAAACCAGAATCACTAACAGTAACAGCAATCTCCCATCTTGGATTGACAACCTCATGAATGACTTTCGGCTGAGGCTGGTCGTCGATGTCAGCACCTCTGCTTTTGCTAGTCAAAGCAGCACCTTTCAAATAGAGTTCTACATATTGCCTAAAGGATTTCATCTGCAAGAATAAAAACTCATGCAATGACTGTCTTACAGGGTTAGCAATACAATCTTTAAACAGTATAATCATTAGTTCAGTACAAATACTTAGTTAAAAAAACAATGAAATTATTATTAACAAGTTGCTCAAGGGTATCAAGTGCATCAAACAGAGTATGCGCCTTCCCAAAGCTCAAACTTACAAACATGCATGATCATAATCTAGAGCATAAGTTATAAATTGTTTTATCACACGAAACGGAAGAATGCTTCCCTCTTTTATGAAACTTACCTTGAGCTTTTGGCCATTCAGTGTGACTGCAACTCCACGGCAAACTCCTGCTATATCATAAGCCCTCCGCATTAGCAAACCTATAGTGTCATCATCCAGCTTCTCCATTTTGAATTTAGAAAGATCTGGAGAAAATGTGATACAAGTGTAGTCTTGTCCCTTGTAGTCAACTATTTTTTCTTGTTCAGCTTTGCTCATATTATTTTTCCATGTCTAAACAAAAACACAAAATCCTATCAAAATTCTGTGTGTAACCATTACATGTATATTTGCTCTACAGCAAGCTATGCCAACAATGCAGAATGGAAAACTATATAGGAAACTTAGCACTAAAAAATGCATCAATCTTTTCAATTTTGATTGATATTTGTTACCAAATACAACAAGATTGCTTCATCAGCATCATTTTTTTTACGCAGTAGTGCATCAGCACATGTGCAATGCCCTATTATTAGCCACTAAAAGAAATTTCTATTAAATTTGTAAACAGCATTCATGTAGCAAGCAGCATGATGGTGCATATTTATGAACCGGTTAACAATCCTCTTCTAATGTTGGTTATCGAATTAGACAAGGGTCAATTAAAACTAGTGGCAATGCATAGGCATTGACATATTATATTTATTAGCACACTAGTGCACACATTAGCACACACATTAGTCACGACCTTATAAGAGACAAGAAACAAACATATTATCCATACTTGTAAGAAGGGTAGCTCTGATACACATGGAGACATGAGAATGCATATTGAAAAACATTCTTACAGTATAAATTTTTGTTCACACGATACACAGAAATCTGTATGCCAAGTTAAAGAATATTAGCTTTAGCTCCCAGATACAAATAGTGCAAAATTAAGCACTAACCTGCTTAAATTTTTTCCCCTCAGTCGCTGTTTCAACAGTAAACTTAGTGCTAAAGATATTACATAGTTTAGCTCCAAACCCGTTTCGGCCACCTGTAACTTTCCTTTCTGTATCATCGTAATTACTAGAAGTCAGCAAATGACCGAATATCATGCTTGGAACATACATCTTTTCAATTTTGTGTATTTCAATCGGAATACCTTTGCCATTGTTCCAAACACGGATGGCGTTCTTTTCACTGAAAAATTCAAGCACATAGACATAGTTTATATTTCAGAAGACCAAGTATGCTATAAATTTACTTCCTAAGCTCAAATTCATAAAAACTAAATAACTAAAAGTCACATGCAAGAGGCCATAAGGCAGTTTACATATGCACATGATTTAAAGAGTTTTTACAAGTGAAACATGCATGACACTTGTGCTACGTACAAAACAACTTACCCATCAATAGTTATTTTTATCGAATCCATATTTTTGTCTCGCTGCTTGTTGTCAGCAGCATTAACTAAATACAAATAAAAACAGGGATCAGCAGCACAAAGACTTTAGCAAGTAGTTTATTGGTTTGCTCAATGCACACGAAATACTCTCATTGCCATATCTCCAACAAATGTAATAAATTAAGCTAAATTACTATAAAGAAGATAAGAAAAATATAGGTTCAATATAAAAACAATATAGGTTCCTGTTTAAAACCCACTGTCAAGGAATGTATGACCTTCATTATTTGAGATCGCTGGGACAACATGAAGTCTTGCTAAGTTCAAAATAAATAAAAATGAAAAAAAAACAGAAACAATCTTTTGCAACTCACCTATGATTTCATCAAATATCTTGTAGAGACCAGGTGTGAAGGTTACAGTCCTTTGCACAATTGCTTCAACCTCTGTGTCCCAAATCCACATACTTTGTGAAATAGGCTCCACCGATCCAATATATGAGTCTGGCCTAAGAAGAATGTGTTCTAACTGAGTCTTTTTTTGATAAATCCGTTCCACTGAAAGCTGCTTGGTGCTCTTGACTTTCTTTTGGGGAGGTGAAGAGCCATCTTCCATGTTGATGACATCCTGCAGAAATATTTAAAACATTGTTGACAATAGTGGATAATTGTGATAGAAGATACAGAATAATAATTTAAATCATCTTCATCCTTTAATTTCTCAAAATGTTTGCAATTGTTTCCTGAAGGGCATCCAGATTCATACAATAAGCTATAGCATTTTTGTATTGGGACTAGGTTTAAACCACTGGATATACATGGCTTCCTTATATTTACTTTGTAGGCCTGTTCCAATGCCATATCCTAATACATCCTTATTAGATACCAGTTTCACTAACATCAATATCTAAGAAAACAGACTACGTTACTAGCATAATAAAATCTCCCCATAAGCTGTTGGAACAAAACGCTCAAGATCGTAGCATGCACTTACTTTAACCTCCCATGTTACATTTACGACCACTGTTACCTATTAAAAGCTGCCCGATAACTGATACATGTTGCAAAGGTACCCATAGAGACTAAGAGACTTTCCCCGAAAATCGTAGACCTGTGGTTAGTTGTAATTTTACTTGTGGGGGCTACAATTTACCTACATTGGAGACACCTCAAATCTTTGCAAGACCAAAATCTAGAATTATTTACAAAAAGACGAAGTGTCACATGCTTGGAAGCACCAAAGGATGGTAACAGTTATGTCCTGACTATGGTTTTTCTGTTTTACTACCGCAATAGATTTCCAAACGAAACGAACGCATTTGATTTTATTATTAGAGTAGGGATAAGTCGTAAAGCAAGGTGGTCACTACTAGAATACGCGATGCCTACTTATTGATCACCTTCATTTTTCACAAAAACTTTTTTTAACTTTGTATATTTATATTTAAGGATGTGAGTGACTAGCGCCAATAAATTCGTCAGCTGTTTGTTGTTGTTGTTGTTGTTGTTGTTGTTGTTGTTGTTGTTGTTAAGTTCTGCATGCCTCATCATGTTTGTATTCGACCGCCAAGTAAGAATCCGACCAATCCATGATTTGGATACATAAGATCCAATCACATTCACCTCCAACTAGGCTTGCAAATCACTTATGTTTTAGCGCAATAGGTGTGTCTAGTTGCTGGGACAAACGACACAACCTAGCGACAAATTACCTTAGCATGACTGACTAATTCTTCTTTTTCTGCCGGCTTCAATCCGTCCGACATTTTTCATGAAGACGACCAAGATTACGATCGCAGCATCCAATAAAAAGGTTTTTGGCGGCCTCGAATGGCCTGGTCCAGTTCAACTTCAAGAAATCTTTGATACGCAAAATAGCCACAGAAAGTGTGGCCAGGGAAAGCACATTGGTGCTCCTTGTTGCTATCACAACTACTTGATGGTGCGAACTAGCCCATGAGTCCGAGTCCGAGTGTAACGTTACTGAGGGTGAGAGAGGGTCAGCTAACTCGTCCCGTCCCCTGCCATGTATATAGAGATAGTTAAGAAGAATTCGAAATAAGATTGTTAGGTCAACGTTTGCTCAGTCTGAAAGCCTTTCATTCATCACGCAAAAGGTTTACGAGTTGCACCGTTTAAATTAGTTTCGTGGTATGCGTAGGTAGGTAGGTATCGGAACTGAAATTTACATCCAAAAGGTCGAAGGGACAAAATTTATCGAAAGGCGTTATGCCCACTCTAACTTACGTCCCATCCCCAATATAGAATATACATGCTCTAACCATGCTCTGTATAGGTTCAAGACAACCACCTATGGTTTGCCCCAAGGAAAGTGTCCATTGCGAAGAATTCCGTAGAGAAGCCGAGGCGGAAAATTAGGGCATATATAATTACTTTAAGAAGACAAGCAACTCCTTTTAATTTCAAGGACATGTTTTGACAAAACCATTTTCTTCTTAAAGTAATTACCGATGTGATGCTATTGCCTTCGCTTAGAGCAAATGTATTAGTAATTTCCTTAATAAAAAATCATTTATGTTGTCTAAATGCATAGTAGCAGTAAGGTATTGCCTGACATAAATTACCCTTAGTTTTATAGTATGCATGCCCAAACCTTTCAGGTATTCCAATGACCCAACTGCTTTCCTTGCAGCGGAGGTGCCTGGTATCAGAAAGTATTGAAAGTATAGTAATCTCTGCTATAGTTGGCACATGCAGAAGCTGGGATTTCAGTTACATACATATATATATATATATATACATACATATATATATATATACACACATATATATATACATACATATATATATATATATATATATATATATATGAGTGTGTGTGTGTGTGTGTGTGTATATGTGTGTGTTGCATCTAATTGTGCAATGCCCCTTCATGTTCTAACCATTTAATGGTTATGGGTATTCCTTTGTAGTACTTGGCCCTATGGACTCGTGTACTTTGTCACCCTTTTATCAGTTGGATATTCAGTCTAATAAAGAACATGTGTTTGTTACCCAGTTGAGGTAAATATCCTTTAGATTTTTTATTGGTTTTGTTTTTCCTGCCACAGAGATGTCTTCTTAATTTATTGGTGGTATTCTGCTTTAAATTGGCAAATTGTCAGATTGTTCAAATTTATATGAATACTGGTTGTGCAAGATTTTTTATTTAGTAATTGTGGTCAGAGCAATGACAGACCAGACAACTTACGACCTATGAGCCCCTATCTGAGAATGCTGATATTATTAAACAAGCAGAGGCCATGTATAAGTTAATATGCATATTTTCTGATAAGGGAAGACGAGGAAGATGCAGACAAAACGGTCAAGAAATACCCAGTCATCAAACAAGTGAGTGGCTAAATCAGATTTTTTTCAAGCATCTAACTTGTAGAATAAACCTGTGATAACATGTTGTAATAATAATATAGTGATCAAGGTACCCTCTTCATTAAGTCTGAGTCCTTGAATGTGTTCATGTCGGTCTTAGGGTCAGTGTAATCAGGTGTTTTTGATCAAAATTTTATTATGTCATACTATCTTCTGATGACTGTCATAACATGAAGCAGTCTGTGAAGATCTAACATAGTCTTGGCTTTGCTAATGTATGTATATATATATATATATATATATATATGCTAAAAATTTAATGTGATTTACATTAGTGCATTGGTTTAATTTTCACACCTACACTGGTGCTTTCTGGTTCCAAAGTGTCCAGTTGGTGCGGGTCTGTCTGATCATAAGCTCACCACGCGCCCGATCATAAACTCGCAATGATAAATATATATGTGTATTTATATATTTATCAAAGATGCGGCTTGTACACATTAATTTAGATAAATGGATAACTAGATATATAGATTGGTAGATAGATGGATAGATAGATAGATAAATGGATAGATAGATAGATAGATAGATAGATAGATAGATAGATAGATAGATAGATAGATAGATAGATAGATGCATGGATGG
>QQSS02203748.1:0-11926 GCA_003687565.2 Craspedacusta sowerbii
CTTATTTACATACATTAAAAAGTGTATTATCTTCTGTTTGTAATACTTCTACGGCGAATAACTAATTATGTACGTGTTATGTAGTGTAAGTAAAGGTTAGTGTTAGGATTAGCCTTGGGGTAAAGTTAGCTATGTGTTACAATAACACTTAACAAAAAGAATTATTAATAAATAAATAAATACCATGCCAGCAAAAGATTATCACCATCAGCAACAACTGTGTACATGTCGCCATCTTTGACACCGTATCATCTTCGTCACATCAGACAAAGCCCAAGGCAGCGCATACTGAAAAGCAGGTTGGTAGATATATACCCTCACAGTGATGCGAGCGAAAGAAAACAAAGAGCTGTTTAAAGACAATAGCAAAAATGAAAAACTAGACTTCAAAAATACTGGTTTTAGCTCAAGCATCCCCATTAATAAAATTATAATCTCCAAATACATTTAAGAGACCTTCAGGCTATTCACAACTATGGTCGAGGAGCACCTAGGCGAGGACCAAATATCCCATATGTGGAAGCACTTGCAAGATAGTGATTGTAAAGAGGTGTGCTTCAAATCGTGCTTCTCTGTTTTAGATTACGCGCCTACCGATTTCCAGAATAAATTGAAAGAGGTGAAGCATATTGACCTAAACACTCAAGGTAACCACCTAACTTTATCTCTCTCCATATATATATATATATATATATATATATACCCTATCTTCCTACTTTTCATCTCTTTACTTTCGCTCTCTATCTCTCTTCCCATTATAAACGTGAGGTTGCCACTTAAGATAACTGTTTTAGCTTTAACAAAAGCGTTAAGCGTTTTTAGTACGTTGTTAATTGTCAATATAGTTTCAATCCCCCGTTGGTCCAGCGTTTATTGTTTTATGCGACATTCCAAAACTTTAAATATTACAACAATTGTGTGTCTGCGCCTTCTGTTTGCTGCCATGAAGTCCAAGTTAGTTGAAATATGTATGCGACTTCAACGAGTGTGGCAACTGAAGGGGTAAGAAGGACTTGTCGTACCTAAATAAGGATAAATTAATAAAGATGAAGTGCTAAACGCACAATTTAGGTTACAAAAGTTGTAGGAATATACAATTAGAGCTGGTATTTCTGAAGCCCTCTCGAAATGTTGTAGATTAATGTCATCAAATCTAATAGATTCATTTGGATTAAATAATGATAATAGATTTACTAGCTCTAAATTTATGATATTTCGAGAAATATTTTTAAATCTCCTAATAATTTATTTACATGCAACAGGGACATCCGTCTGATTTGAAACGAGAAGAGAAATTTCTCAAAATTTCTCGAAGTTTCTCATTTCAAAAGTATTCTCATACGTAGCCCCAAACAAACAAGAGAGTTCTAGAAGGCCAGCCGTTTTGTTTTGCTAATCCTAGCTTTTCGCCTAATGGATAATAATTAAATAAAGACTCATTCAACTAAAAATCAAAATTTCAGCAATTCCGAAAATCGAAGCGGGCAAGATCGAGAAGCTGGTGAACGAAAAAGGTATAGGAGTCACTTTTCAATAAATTCCAATCACATTCAGAAGGAGAGTACACGAACTAGAGCTGACAATATCATTATGTCATGGCATATATAATCTGGTTGTAGTTCTTTAACTTGCGGCATCTGAAGAAGCCAACGCGGGCAGTCAATCTAACAAAAGTTATTTCAAATAAGAGTCACTCTTTTTTTTTAAATACCAATCGTACCAGGAGACTGAGAGATCAAATTGAAAATATAAAGAAAATTTAGCAGTTCTCAACAGACATTGTGCAGAACAAACATGTATGAACAAACATGAGTCGCATTGACCAATGTTGGACGAGTGAGGACTGGAAAAATGTTTGTTGTTGGATCATCGCACATTTATTTAGAAGATTAGAAAAGTTATTGAACAAGTTGGAGAAATTCTCAGGATTCTATCCAATTTCGTTATAAAGATGCATATTGTCTTGTGAATTTTGTATGAATTGCGGATCCCATAACTGGCAAGAACAAGGACATGTCGAAACATCAACAAGAACATTTGCGCTGGCCCTGGTGAAGGTGTGGCATACGACCAAAGCAAGTAATAAGGGTCATAAAAATAAATATAGTTCTTTTTCTTCCGTGTCAAGAGAAGGCGCGACCTTCAGTTAAGGTTTTCTTAATTTCTAGCACAGCACGATTTAGTTCTATGCATCTAGGAGCATCCGAGGTTGCGTGGCACGTGAGGTTGGGCGACCCATTCCTAAGCATAGGCTGCGTGAGTCTGTGTTTGCGCTAGCGTTTACAGAGGATGGGCAATCACCGTTACAGAAACAGTTTTGAGACAAAATTAACATTATCTTTGAGGCTTAGGCCCCATCGTTGAATGAATTCTTAACTGATAATTTAATAAGCTATATCTTTAACTTTAGTGAAGTCAAGGTTAGCATAGCACAGAAAGGAAAATACAAACAGTACATAGAAGATTCACTCCCAAGTTGTTTATCACACTTGACACAATAGTGGTGGCACAATTTCAAGGTTTGCAGCTATCCTTACTAGATTTGAATCAGAGCTGGACAACAGGTTCATCGTAAATTTAACATTACATAGAAGTGCAAGTCCTTAGGTTTATGGAAGTCTTATTAAAGCTGGCACAATATCCTTTTTTGCAACACCTGGCTACTCATCATTTACCGATCGACTTTGATCTTCACGCCTGCTTCGCAACTCTGCGCAGGTGTCGCTCCAAATGGTAGTGTCTGCTAATTGAGAGCTTGATCATCGCGCACCATAAATTCGCCAACTCACTGAACATGCAGTCAGACTCGATTAAGTTGAAGCTGTTTTAGCTCGACTTCGAAGATGTGACTCTGGCGATGTGTGCTCTGCTTGTTTTTGTTTTTCGTTTTTTTGTATTCTTGTTTGTTTAGTCTGAAGATGGTCCAAGAAAAGACCGAAACGTCACAAAAATTACTAGCTTTATTCTTTGGCTTGAAATTTACACATCTCAATCTTATCAGAAATGATGATTAATCCTCTAGTAACAATACAAGCCGATAATATTTACAAGCACATAACACAGTTAGTCGTTGTTAATCCAGTCTATTTACTCGGAGATGGCATGGTTCTCCAAGAAAATCTTAAGGATTTGGCTGAGTGGGTAAAAGCGGTGCCCTGCCGTTCTAAACCAAAGGATACGCTGACCATGCACGAAGAAATCATCAAGGAATTTTCAAAATATTCTTATCACTAAATTTATTTACGTACATACATATTTCAGTCCGCTACCCAGTAAGCATCTGCGTTTTGAAACTCATTCTTGATTCCTTTCCTTTCGAGAAATTTCTCGTCTCGTTTGAATCGGGACCGATGTTTTGTCTCAAAACTTCTTGCTTGTTTCGAGACGGACCTTCCTCTCTTCTTGAAACTTCTTGAAACTCAAAAAGTTCCGAGACGCACGTTTTTATTATCCAGTCCCTTTAGACAGCTTTAAATATGCAAATAACTTTGAGGACTGGATTCCAGCATCGGATAGTAAGTGTGCGTCGTCACCACGCGTCTCTTCTTGCTGCTTAAGTGTTCATTGCAAAGTCTCCAGTTGCTCCATAATAGTCATTTTCGTATGTCATAACGGCTGCCAGTCTTCAGCTCCGAGGTAGGGATCTGTCTGACCGAGAGGTCCTCCAGGTCTGGCTCCTATGCAGATGGCGCGCACATATGTCTAGGACTAGCCGAACCATCCTAGCCTTGTTTTGCTTTCGAGGTTGCGCATACGAACCTTTACGACGCAGGCGTTAAAACGACAATAGTGGCCTCGCTATCCATATCGTAGCATATCTGCTAGTATGTGCGAGTCGACAGAGTAAAGGATATCCGTGCTGAGTCACCACCGCATTCTCATTCATGTTGCTCGCCAGTATAGGAAAGCATGGCTCTCTCCACATAATTTTACTACTACCATGACATAACGCTTGCATCTGACTCGCCATTGACAAACAGGATCTTGAGAACCAAACTGGCCCTAGCAGGATCTTCTTTATCTTGCCTAGACCATGTGACGCTTGCGTAGTTCAAAAGTTAATCAATACGCATAAGAGCGCTTTCCTGTGCATTTCTACTCCATAACGGGGCGCATATTGATGGTCTTTATGGTCCTGTAGAGTAGTTGTCTAAGGAACATTGAAACGAAGCTGTGCACATTAAGGCATTTTAGTTCCTAGCTATTACGCTACTTATATACAAAAAATTAAGAAAACATAACATATTTTCTTATGTTTTGGGGGAAAAAAAAGCGGCGCTGCAAACGTAGACCATCAGCAGAGAGAATTGAGTCGTCGTTCGAAAAGGGTATGTGTGATTGTCAAAACATCGGAACAATCGACGATATTCCTTTTACATAATCTAAAAATGCGAGAACCTTTCCATCATGGACAGTATTGATGTGGAAGGTTCCTTTGATGCCCAATTCAATCGTCTACGCATAGTCGCACGTCTAGTTACGGGGGAGGGTGAATAGGCATCCTAATTGCCTCGCGGCTATTAACCCGAAGGGCGCGCCGGGGGCGACAACTTGATTGAGCGGGGGAAGGCAGCGCCCAGCGAAGAAGATAAACTAAGTCTATCTCAAGCGTTTGTCAACCGTTTCTATTGTCCACACACCCCACGCGTTTGCCAACGTTTGCCAAAGTAATGCGCCGCCATTCCGAATGAGAGTAACGACGTTCACGGACATTTCAGTGGGAGTAAACAGCTCTGCGCACATACCAGTAAATACTAGTGGGATAAATATTGCGTCATGCATAAAGCGTCTCCGAAGTATGAATTGGGCTTAACGGAAGGCTTTTCACAGAAAACTCTATTGATATCTTTTTGCAGTTTTCCCAGTCCAGTAGTTGACAGTGCTTTGCAAGTGCTTCTTACGCTATTGAGGGTTTCCAAGCCATGAAGAACATTATCCAGCAGATTATACAAAATTGATACATGTAATATATATATATATATATATATATATATATATATATATATATATATATATATATGTATATATATATATAGCGCTGGTTAA
Organism: Craspedacusta sowerbii; assembly: GCA_003687565.2. Taxonomy (NCBI): domain Eukaryota; kingdom Metazoa; phylum Cnidaria; class Hydrozoa; order Limnomedusae; family Olindiidae; genus Craspedacusta; species Craspedacusta sowerbii. The sequence goes on from QQSS02203748.1 coordinate 5,047, forward strand.
GTAACTGATCTACCTCAGTAGTTGTGAGCAGGGCGAGGAAATGCTTTTGGTAGTTCGGCAAAAGATTCTCAAATGTGATCAACGGCGTTTCCTATGCTAATGAACTGGTTAGGGAGGAGAGGAGAATGGATCCGTCTCCCGAAAAATCCACAAGAAACAAGCATGAGACAACCAAACAGTTACGAATGCCATTTGGGCAGACGCCCGATAAAAAAGTGGACAGTATCCCTACAAGAGAGATAGAGGAATGGTTTGATGTCAACGCATGCAAGAGCCCACGTCAGTGATGTACAGTAGAAGCTGCTCAGAGAAATGGCGAAGAGAAAGAAGAAGATTTCTGTAAATTGCGAATTGTTTTCATTTGATTGAAGTGATGCTACTATAGAAGCGAGGGCGAGTGTATATAATATGTAGTGGGAATATAGGTGCTCTCGTTTGAGCAAGACGTCTTCAAGGTTGTACGCTCGAGTTTTGGTTCTTGTCGTCAAAGAAGCGATGATGTTGTTGTTGTTGTTGTTGTTGTTGCTGTTGTTGTTTTTGCTGTCATCGAAGATGTATGAGTGTTTCATTTCGAAACCGCTCGTCTGATGTTAATAAATTTGAGTATAGTTTGATTTAAGAGTAGAACGCTGCTGGTTATTTTTGTTGATAGATAAGGTTTACAACAGATATGACTTCCCTCAGATTCATTGTCTGCTGTGCTACTTTGAGAGTTTATTACCACCCAAACAAGAACATACTAATAACTTTATTATAATAATCCTATGTTTCATAATAACATCTTTTTAAAACATGAATTAATTCATTTATGCACATGAGAAGACAGTGTCTACTTTGTAAGTCATATTTACGGACCAAACCCTACCAAAGTTCTGATGAGATGGATAACAGAGAGCAGTATAACAGCGAAGGTATCGAGCTTCCCCATAAAAAATATCTTGGGGTCTTAGCTAAACTAGGTGCAAAGGCTTGTCCATATGTTATAGACCGGAATTCATGCAGATACTGAGCTAGTTGAAATAAGCAAGTAGGGCATCGGTTTCATTGTCGGGTGGACTCCTCTTCAGCCACAACTTTCCCGCTGAACGAGTGAGAATCGAGGCTCCTTGAGATTCTTAGAAAGAACTCCAAACCTGACGTGTTCTAAACGTTAGTCTCTTGCGTCAGATTTGGTCATGTGTGTGCTTGTTTGCTGTACATGGCCTTCAAACGAACAAGTGAAAAAATTGACTTCTACGGAACCTTTACATAAGCACGCGTATAAGCTTGCTGTCCGGCTGTCTGGTTTAGCGATCTTGCCGAGATTACACTAAAGAACAAGCTTGGTCACAGAAGTAGTTGCGCATGAAGGTTGAATCTGTCGAAAGGGTTATGACCTTTAAACTTGGCATTTGCAGCAAACTGGTTGCATGAGTTTTGTTTTCGTTCATGCTGCCGAACATGGTATGCAAACGGTATAGAATGGAAAAGCAAAAGCAGTTTGAAAAGTGGTCTCAGCTATTCCAATCGCGCTAGACAGCCCGTGTTATGGTATTTAATAAGCCTATCCGTAATTTCAGATCATTGCCAATATGTGTTGCAATTTGCACTGCAAAACCTCAGGTTGGCATTTCAGCGATTTAAAATCCAAGCAAGGGAAATCCAACTGATTTTGCTGCTTGTAGGGAACTCCTAATACACCCAAGAAATTAGATGAGAAATCGTCTCGGTGCTTTGACATGTAATATTATTAACATTGGCAGTCGTTGATAGTGTTAATTGCACTTGACAAAGTAAACTGGCGGCCGCTGGAGCCCCCTATCCTATCCCCAAACATAAATTCTGATAAACCCGTTGGGAAATTTGGTTGAAGTCAAACTGCCCGATCTCTAAAGAAGAATTGGCGTTTATGTTTCAAGCTTGTTTTGTCGCAAAATTTTATCTTACTCGTCGCAGCAAACCTTTAAGAATTTAAGCCACAAAGACATCCTTTACCAGAAGAAAGCAAACGGCTCATGGTTGCATCATCAAGAATTATTCATGGGTTAGTGTTACACGACGGATGGCTTGAGAAGAAACATCAAATTCTTTTCTTACATGATTTTGACTCCGATTTATAGACACTTAGCGGTTTGTCAATGTCAATGTAGAGCTACTCATATATACAAATTTGACGAGAAATTTTAATTTTCAGCAAATACTAAAAACGTGTCACACATATCATAAATACGCTAGATGAGAAAGAGCTAATTCATGCGAATGCAATAAAATACACTAGATAAGAAAGAGCTAATTCATACGAATAAGCAAATCTCCAGGATTAGAATGAGCAGAACATTGTCAACCAAAAATTTTTGCTGTTGGTGTTGTTGTTCATTTCGTTAATGTTATAACTTCCAAACACGACGATGGGATTACTCTCTTATTTGGTGGGCAATAAATTTAGCAAGGCATCTGTCATAAGTAGTCTACCATATCTCCTAAGAAGTGAAACGCTTTCGAAATTTTTCATTATTTAATGTCTAATCCTGTATAATGGTATCATTCTAACACATGAATTGCAATTGCAGCATACGCAAGGCAGGAACAAATAAGCTTCCTTACATTAAAATTTGAATTGCGGATATTTCTTACGGTCTTTAAAGTGCTCAGGTTGCCTTTATATGCTTCCGTACATCAACTTGAAAATTTCTGCAAATTTTCAAATTGTTTTTTTACTTCAAAAATTTTTTGCAATGCTCCTAAATGCAGTTAACAATTAATTTTTTTCATATTTTCTATAGCAGCATAAACAAACATAGACAGCCATGATGGAGTGGCTGCCCTTGCATCGACACAGTGAACGTAAATGATTATCGCTGAGGTGTCAACGCACAAAGAAACTCCAAATACCGATCTTGTCACTGCTAGAGAAGTCGTCACATTCAAATCGGCCTTGCCTGTTCCCAGCAATGAGATGCCTCTCATTACTTATATATACGACATGATCGTACAACAGTATATCTCTGTAGTTGGTATCATAGGACCATTCGTGATTAGGCCACCGTGAGCATGCACGAGAGAGTATGGAATCATCCGTAGGTAAGCGTATGAATGATTCACAAAACCTTGGACGAATTGCAGATTTTCCTGTCATATAATCAACAACAGCAAGACCAATTGAAGTGTTGACCGTATAGATGTGGAAAGTGCGATCAACTGATGTCTTGTAGCAGTAGACTCGTACCGATGTGAAATTGATATATTCGCGAAGTTTTGCCAGGCCAATAGTTGACAGCGCGTAGTAAGTGGTTTCTGCGCGACTAAGGGTTTCCAGGTCGTCATGAACGTTGGCAGTTGAATATACGAAGTCGTTTCTTGTAATGTTCACGTTGCCAACCTTGGTCCATCCGCCTGAAGAAAAGTTTGATATATTTATTGCGAACACGTCATGCATATCAAATAAGACGAAAAAAAGTGAATTCCGTTCCCTAAGTAGGACACTACTTCATTAAAATGTACTACTACAGGGTTTTTACTACTTTAGGGTACTACTTCATTAACGGTACTACCTCATTATCGTGATCATAACGCGATCATTTTAACCATGATTGCTAGATAATGGAATTCATGCCGGTGTACTTACCCAGATGGCACGGATTCTTTAAAGCTGTGGCAATAAGTCGAATTTTAATCTTTTTTCTCTGGCCTCAAGCGGTTATGACTGGGAAAAAAGCATTGTTTTAACACTTACCCATTGAGGTTGGGTCTGAAATATTAAATTAACCTTTTGGAAAGTTTAAGATTCCTCTCAAACACAAGGTGATATCCATTCTAGTACAGTTGTGTTCATGGGATTAATAAATTCGCGTGATAAATGGCAGCAGGTAATGGGGCAAAAAGTCCATTCCTATCGGATGTATATCAATCATTCTATATGTTACTCGGCAGTTGAAAGCCCACCCTAACAGAAGAGGCTTTGCAAGCCAGGAGACAGCCTAATTTTTAAAATGCAGTTAGGCTGTCAAGGGCAAAATAAAAAGTCGGCCGACAGAGGAGCTAGATCATTTTAGCACAGATAAAGAATTGAAAATTAAAAAAAAACGTTAATAAAACTTGAACGAGCAAGAATTCTTTGCCAAATTACGGTCTAGTAATAGATTATGTTTCGAAAGATAGACCTTTTTCTGGGAACAATATGTTGGAACGTCAACATCCAAATGGGATAAAGATGCGCCTCGCATCTTTTCGTCCCTAACTTTGCACTTTTGAAAAACATAAAACATTTCTGATGGGTCGAGTATACCCATCTTACCATTCATAATTTTAAGAAGACCAACTACATTTACCTTCGGCAACTTCCATATCACAAAACATCTGTACTGGTTGTGAAAGCTTGATCCAATACATTCCAGACGGCGGTCTTTCGTTACCGTATCTCCTTCTTATTTGTAAACATGATAGGTCAGCTTGCTCTGGAGTAGAACCTCTTTCTAATAAGATATACGGGAAATATTAAACGCAGGCACACTTTTGCAGCTAACATTCCGTTTCACATCCCTATTTCCCTATTATCATCCTTAGGCCATGGTCTTCCAGATTCCCAGATGCAAGATTTATTCTCGCAAGTAGAAAACAGCAATACCTCGTAAAATAAAATTACAACATTCTACATGTAAAGGGGGACTCCTTAAAAGCAAAGCTAATCATTCGTAAATTCATATTCATGTTTGTATTCGCAAAAACTTGATGCATTGTTGAATGAGCATAGGATTTCTGACATTTCTGATCATCATCTTACTTTTGCTTACAATATGATCTGACAATATTAAACTACTCAAAATACATCAAAGCCCTACTTGAGCAACTCACTTATCAGGAGATCTTGTCATATAAATAAACGCAGATAGAGGACAGCAAGGATTTATTACGCAATGAATAGGCAAAAATACCAAAAAAAAAATGGAAATAATTTCCTACTTTTATCACAATGAGATCCTACGTAAGGGTCGTCACACGAGCAAGTGTAACCAGGTGCTTCACAAATATCTCTGCATGTTCCATGCTGGCACGGTGAATTCTGTTGACAGTATGGCCCAAGCTGAAATGATCGAAGAGCATTCGAACGCAGAAAGGCATTCGAACTAAGCAATCCATTCGAAGCTTCAAGATCGTCAATTTTGCAGATGAAAAACTTTTAGTCTCATCAAACGCCATTACAGACTAAACATGACAAACTTGCATAACAAAAACTATGTTGCCAAAAATAGTGGGCTTTTGAAAAGAAATTCTGGCCTTTATTGAAATAAAAAAAAATTAAACTTCTGACAACGGCCATCGACGGTTCATGTGAAGGGTTATTTAGACGCTTACATGAACGGTTCCACAACCTGCTGGAAGGTGATGCGAAATAACGATGGAAAGCTTTTCACCAATTATCTACACACTGTCTGGGGTGCAGCAGAGCCAAAAAATAATAATAATAATAACAATGATCTAGTAGAAGACATTCTGGTGAAGTTTCAGAAGCCTGGATGCAGCAAGTCTCTATAACCCAACGTTCTTCACTTCTATCTGGATTTCTTCGCTAACAACTGTGAAATGGCTAGTGACGAACACTTACTTTGAATTTGTTTTGATCAAGACATAGCCATAATGGAACAAAGATACCAGGAAAACTGGTCCATTACTATGCTGGCTGACTATTTCTGTAGACACTTTAGAGATGCTACGGTGCAGTTATAGAAGAGACAGGCGAAGAACCCTTAAAAGTAGTCAAGGATTTGATTTAGTACAGTTATCAATCGTTGAGCCCTACAAGTATTACCCATCGTGTTTCGTGATGTAATTTTATTGCCGCAGATGGCTAAAAACTAGAACCAGTTCAGAGATTTGATGGTATTACTTACTAAAACATTAAGAAACTGCTGCGAAGTGTCCAAATTTATGTCAGCAGCATGAATTTTGGGAAAACAGAATCTTAAAAATGCTCACGAAACGCAAACCAAAACGGTATCCATCCCAGACCCAGACATAAGAAGCGCTAATTCTGTTACCTTTTTAGCCGGAGCCTTCGGGGTTTCAAAGTAAGTCCATCCAAGGCGCTCTTGGAAAGTCACATTCAAATCTGCTGAATCTCCTGAATTCAACTCGCAGACATTGCTCGCGTCTAAAAAATTCACTGACTTGCACTTCGCGAATGTCACGCATTCAAAAACACATACCACGAAGGTTACGTCACGTAGTGACGTTAGCACTTGATTGGCTAGCACTTTGCCCTCAATTTTGATGGAGAACTCGCCATCAAATTTTGAGCATGCTGGCAGTCGCAAGATTTCCGAAGATATCATCCCCATAAGCACAGAAATCGTTACCCTAGGAGAGAAGATTTTTAAAAACGCAAAGCTGCGGACTATCAAAATAAATGCAAGATTTATATCTTATAGTCCAGCCTACAGAAGGATATAGGCCTAAAACTTCCTTTCAACTAGTTTCCAGAATAGTCAGGTCTTTCTAAAATGTATAGCCATGCTTCTGTATTGTGATCGACTGGATTGCCTAAGCTGCCCATAGTTGGAAATTTCAGGCCAAAACATATGTTAAAGAGCCACATGAGGATATTTAACTTTCTAAAATTGTTTCCAAGTTTGAATTTCAATGTCTTGAAATGATTTCACACTCATCAGCATTTGAAAGCGAACATTTTCTACAAAACATCGTGTTTCTCGCCCTTCCTTCAACACGAAAAGATGCCGTCAAGTGTTGAGGAAACTGTTTTCATTTCAGATATTATAATGCTGAATTGCATTTGCAGATTCAGTCTGTATCTTTATACGTGTTTGAGGAAGTACTGCAAGCTCATTTTCTGACTTTGAAAGCGAATGCTATATAGAAATAAATACATATGCATATCTTATATATA
>QQSS02203759.1:0-11926 GCA_003687565.2 Craspedacusta sowerbii
ATGTATGTATGTATGTATGTATGTATGTATGTATGTATGTATGTATGTATGTATGTATGTATGTAGGTATGTATGTAAGTCGCATTTCCTTCCGACCATTGCAAACTATGACTGGAACGGTCACAGGGCTGTCGTAGAGAGCGTGATAACTTCCGATACCACCGTTGACTGGTCAGGCCCGATTGCCTCTCCAGATACGCTATTCCCTTGATCAGTTCTTGGTGCACTTTGTTCTTGATGTAGCAACTGATTGTGATTCTTGTCACACTCACTAACACCGCCCTTTTGAGTCCTTGTAAAATCCGCTCCTCTATGTGTTGGAGCGAGGCAGAGAAAACACAACCGGTGCATTTTGGCTTGTTCCCACCGTTGTGGCACATCCATCATCTCGAACGTTTTACCAGACCACACTGACCACACTGGGTGATTTTTTCCACAAATGACGCTTTTCATTTCGCCCGTGTTCTTGTACTTCGGAGCGTCGTCTCTGAACATGGTCTGCTGACTATGTTTGAAACGTGTCCCCATTCCCTTTATAGTTTAAGCAGCCAAGGTCTGATATTCTGCTTCTCGATTTACCCACACATGAGGTGCCTTCAGGCTGTCTGGATTACCGCTCTCAAATAGCCACCTTAAATAGTCGGTCAGCATGGTTTCGGTGAGCTTTTTTTGTACTCTTAGACACAAAGAACTATTGCCAAGCTGTTCCACTTGTCGTGTTTCTTCTAAGTTGATCACGAGCACGTCCAGAAGGTCTGCAACCTTTTCTAAATCTTTTGCGTTCTTTGCGCGGATAGGTCGGCAATGTTCGAGATCCTCAAAGTTGATTGCAATTTGCCGTCGTAATCGTTCGTACTTTCTTTCGAGACACGCTTTTGCGGCTTCTTACGCAGCTCCGGACGGCCCCAGGCTTTCCACTGTCCTTAGAGCCTCTCCTTTCAAGTAGTGGCGTAGTTGAAGCAGTTTGTATTCTGGTGTTTCCGGCGCTTGGTCAGCACACGTCATAAAGGCTGCTCTCCATCCTGGGTAGGCGCGCTTTTCACCTGAAAAAGTTGGGATGGAGACTCTCTGCAGCTGCCTCCACATATCGCGTCCATGCTCATCGTGACAAGTATTCCCGCGGAACTCTCCTTTTATCGCGTGACTATCTGCTGAACTTGTGCGCCCTGTCATCAGGCCCGGGGTTTTCCCCATAGCACTAGCCATAATTGGAGGGCCATTAGGCTTTGCCACCAACTCTGCTGGTTGCCATGTAAACGTACTCACTGGCATTTCTGAGCAGCTTTCATAATCGCACTCCTTATCAATCGCATCGTCATTATCGCCATCCACGCCATCCACGCCGCCGGAATGTCCCCGAGTCCTTTCAAAACTGTCTTCGTTCAGATCCTTGAGATGCATGTCCAGGGCCAGTTTTTGGGCGAGGTAAGCAGCTTCGAGCTCCCTTTTTTTCTCGGAGATTTCTGCTGCTCTTCTGCGACGCTCCATTGCGAGTGATTGTTCCATGACGTCGGAGTGTTTTGATTTCCAGGAAGTTCGGCTGGCAGTTTCTTCTTTAAGAGCAACGCAACGTTCATTATATTTAATGTCTACGTTAGCGAACTCCGTGGTTATGATGTCGATTTCGACAGCCACTTTCTCTACTTCTTCAAATTTCCTTCCTTGTAGGTAGATGTGGGAGAGATGACGCAGAGTTGACTGCAATTCCTCCTCTCATGACGCAAAGCACCGGTGAGCCTCACTAAGACCATCGCTTGTTTCATCGTTGTTGATTAGATGCAACAACCTTAGTTTCGCTTTATTGAAAGCGGCCTTAGCCATAGCTTTGTTGCTTACCGCTTCTGAGAGCGACTCCATGTCAGTCTTGCTCTGATCCTACGAAGCAGCACGACTCTACCTTTTGTTTGGTTGCTTCTTACGAACCGCTATCGATAAACGACAACCACCCTCTGCTACCAGATTTGTTGACGATACGAAGGTGGTGAACACGATTATTGTTCACTTCAAACGAATGCGGCGGTGATCGCGCTTAGAAGCCAAACCGAGGCCGAAGAACACGATTGCTGTCCTTGTCTTTCTCTTCTCGCATCACTATTCGACTGACTTGAATCTAACTGGCTTCGCATATTTATGCTAATCCTTGCCTACGTCTATTTTTACATCTCCATGGTTATCATAATAAAAACAATGCGCTGGACACTCTAATTGCTGCGCAACTCCACAACAAACATTAGTATAAATATGCGTCTAATTACAGTTGCCAAGGCGACTAATCGTCTTTGCATTCATGTAATTGCTTTCCCCTGGTGACGCTCCGTTGTCTGAACAGTGTAACAGACAACAGCTGCGCTGGCATGGTAATTGTCCTCCGCTGGTGATAGTTCTTTGCTCCAACCACCACTTTTTGAACTGTCCCTAGGGCAGCTTATGAAGATGCAGTCAGGTATTGAGATTAATCCTGAATCTAGAGGACAGGTATCCTGCTTTTCCCAAGTTTCTTGCAAACAAATGACGCTGAAGTTCCAGTCTAACTTGAGTAAGAATTTGCGTAAATCATCAATATTTTTTCTGAAGCTTCTCATATATAAATTCAAAAGTGATAGCAAGGAGCATGTACCATTTCTTTGCAGAGCTGACAGGAATTCCTTTGCAGCTGATGTATGATAGATTGGGGCATCGATGACATCTATAAGTGATTCGTTGGATAAAAAGTTTTCGTCTTGGTCAATATTGTTTCCTAGGATTGGATCCATGTGATATATATAGGAGATATTCAAATATCAACTTGAGTAAAGAGCTGAGCTGGTTCAACTTACTCCTTGGCTTTATGAGTTATCAACTTTTCCACCTTGAGCACTGCTTAGTGCCCCTCTTCGCGCAACTTTCTCATCACTGGCAGCAACTCCTTTCGTCGCCGGATCGTATCTTTAGAATAGCCATCATGAATGTAGACCCCTGAGCCTTTCAACTTGTGTGAGGCTTTGGTTACCATCTCCTTGTCTTTCCAGTTCAGGAACCTGACAACGACTACCCGGGGACGATCTTTAGATGTACTTCCCCGCTTGCTGACACGATGAGCCCTCTCAATCATCATTTGCGAAGAATCTAGACCAAGCTTCAATCTGAAAAGTTCCTTGACTTTATCCTCAGTCTCCTTCCATGATTCCTCTTCGTTTTCGATAAGACCATCGATCCGAATATTATTTCGTTGGGACCGGTTTCCAATGTCATTTATTTTCTCTTTGAGTACGGAGAGGTCCTACATAATTTTTGCATTTCAGCTATAGGCAGGTGAATTAGATCCATCATTTGGCTGGTGGTGCCCTCGTGAGAGCATATCTCTGAAAAGGCGAACTTTCTCCTCAAGTACTTTAATTTTTTCTTCCAGCGGCTCCACTTTTTCTTTGCAAATTACTTCCTGGAAATTGCAAGATGTTTCAACTCATGAACCTCCTTAATTAAACCGTCAATGCGGTTATTAATTGTTCGCAAATTCATTTCTTTAAAGCATATAATTTTTGCCTCATGAATTTCGAGGACTTTTGCAAAAGAATACGACTCTTCCTCCAAAATCGGTTCGTCGGACGATGTTCCCTTTTTCCGCTTTCTTGTCGGCAGTCATATTGACTCGCGGCTCGCCCTCACCTTGGTGATTCGCGTTAAAAGCACTGTAAATAGGCTCATTACATTTCATCTACTACATCAACATTCTCGTTTTGTTGATCCATATTTCAAAGATTTCAAACGATTCAAAACTAATCAAAAAGCAAACTTAGCTCTGAGTAAATTAGCTCCTTGCCGATCCGTCGCGTACACAGAGAGAGGCTGGATCATAGTGGAAAGCAAGGAGTGGAAAACCTCCCTGGGAAAATCCCGTACGCGAGACACAGCCAATGCATGACAAAAAGGAGTAACCTTTGATTTAACAGAATCCCTAGCCCCACAGCACAGCGCTTTTCCGTTCATGTCTGTATTCATACTTGTTTTTGTTGGGACCGTGGAACATGCGAGAAATCCCAGACCAATTGAGCATCGGTGCCTGTCCCACCAGGTATATCTTCTGCAATTTTTTATAATTTATGCAATTTCCTTTTGTTTTGAATTGTTGTTTGCCAGGAAGTTTCTACCTAAAAGTACTTTGAGCTTTGAAGTTAGGTTAATTACTTCTGTTGACGGCTGTTTTCTTTGACATCAGTTGCATCAACTGCATCAAGTGTTTATTATTTCATTTTATTCATTACCCATTTGATTGTGTATGTTATCATGGAATTGTGCACATTGCAATACTTGATGCATTCTATCGGCTTTAATAACGATGGTTGGATTCATTTACTAACAAAATGAAACGTATTAAAGGTATCACACCTACAATGGGAAGAAAATTGCTTTGTGTTATTGTTTTATTTTCGTTTGCTGAACGTCCTTTGTAGGTAAGCAATAAAAATATTATGAGGCAGTAACATATTTTATGAACTCTTTACATCAACCATAATATAAACTTTCTTGATGTGCGTTGAAGTATGCATTGACTTTTGAAGGTTTGAAGATCAGCAATACTGATTTAAGATTTTTGGAATGACCATAGACTGATGGGCTTGCAAAATAAGGATCTGGGACAAGGACCTTCATTTTAGAAGAGTTTGGATAACGAGGAATAGATGGAATGTTAAAGAATTAGCTATGGAGAGTTTCATGCATGATAGCTCTTTAGTTGGCATTGTAATGCGTCAGAAAAAAATAATTTCTTTCAAGCAGCAGGGGAAGACTTGTTTAAAACATATCTAATCCAAAATCTTTGATTCAGGTGCACGCAAGCATTTGTCAATGCGATGAAGCAACATAATAATGAACAATGTGATCTTTTCGCAGAAACACGCTGCGATATTGGAGAGTAGACGCTTTTGTCTAAGCACCTCCTATCCTTTCTTAAGAAACTCAAGTGGTGCTTGCGCAGCAGGAGATGAGAAATTTCTCTGGAGCACATGACACCAGCTGGACATCACTGCTACTATTGTTTCTTCTTTTATTTTAAAGAGTCCTGCGGTGTTCTTCTTGTGAATCAAGGGGCCCTGTTTTTAGCTCGCAGACGAATGGGTGGAGCCTGTATACCTTGTAGGGCATCAAAAGGGGCATTGGGGTGACAGCTTGTCTGACTTGAATCTGCATGAATAGCTTCCATGCAGCATTTATCGCCCCCTTTGGCCCATTTCTTTTCGTACTACAGCGCGGAGCATTATTTTTTTGCTGACGTCTGGTTGACGTAATAAGGCAACGTATGCACAAGTCAGGAGAAGTGAGCTAAGGATAAGTTGCTTGTTTGACCTCTTGGAAAAGAAAGTTTGTTCTCTTGCTTCGCAGGATTTTTCATCGATGGGTAAGGCACCTGATTTTAGTTTAATATTTTCTTTGTTTATTATTACATAGTCAAACTATTAAGGGTCAGCGTCCAAAAAATCATGCGGGTGATAAACAATTTATTGCTGCAGTACAAAACATGTTCAAAGAGCCTAAAATTAGGTTTGCTGTGTGACGCTCTGCATCACTCAAATCAGGTAATGTTTGGATCCTCTAGCTTTGTACTTCTTAATGGGATAAAAGACATGATAATCAACAATAACCTTCAAAACTTTAAATGTCCCAGTTCTGGAGCATACACTGTATATACACTCCTGTATATACCTTTGCACAGCTGATATTGCCTCAAACAGTGATTCCAAACTCAGGTTTTTTAAAAGATAAAATGCATCAATTTAGAATTGCTGATGCAAGAGTGCAAGCTTGGTTTATGCCTTCTTCAGGTAGACTGGACAAGCAGGGCAAATGCTTGGAGAAGCATTTTGTCGTATTCGAACAACAGCCAAACTTGTTCGGTCAGCATCTCTTTCATATAAGTGACGGAAAAAAAGCTTTTAGCAAGAGTGACATCTCCAGTTCATTTCTTTTTCGGCGAGGAATTGGTCTAGCGCATGCAGACAAATGGCTAAATGACTTCGAAATACCTGCCGACCACTCCGGAACGATCACCCTGTTTAAACATGATATTCACATTCCACATTCCATGACACTCCGAATCCGACGTGCACCATATTGAGGTCCATAGTCGAAGATAGAATTGGCCATTGGGCGAAAGGGTCTCGGAATTACCTTGAACCACGCAGACTTGATTACTCTGTTTACATCATGATTTAATTTAACGGATCGTTCCTTGACAAAAATTACAAGAATAACTTTAATACTCCTTGTATCATGGGCAACTTGTGCTCGTCATATGTTCACGGTTAATGCTTAAAATAATCTATTATGCCTAGCTCATACTGCTACGCGTAGTCGCTCGTCTAATTACAGGGAAGGGCTAAAGAACAGCCTAAATGCGGCATGGCGCGTTGGGGGCGAGAGTAAGGGATGGGTGGGGGAAGGCAACGTCTAGCGTAAAAGTTAAACTAAATCCATCTCAAGCGTTTGTCATCCGTTTGTCATTGTCATCGCACCCCACGCGTTTGCCAACGTTTGCTAACGTAATGCGCCGGCATTCATAATAGGAATAACGACGTTTGCGGACATTCCAGACGAGTTAACTGCCGCCCGCACATACCAGAGCATACCAGTGGAATATAGTTTGCGTCATGCGTAAAGCGCCTTCGAATTATGAATTGGGCATAACGCGGTTGGAGTTAAAAACGGAAAATATCAGCCCAATGCGGAAGCGTCTTACTCAGTCCTACAACGGCGGCTGCGACGTCGTACGGTGGACCTTGCATGAGGGATTTGTTGGTCATAATGACGTATTATAGAACTTAGCAGAGGTCAGACTTTTCGTTGCTAATAAAGATACTCGAACAAAATATGGCGTGAGCATGCAAACTGACTGATTTGTCCGGCTTCTAGCATTATGCGAAAAAATCAAGATGTCAGCAGCGTCTCGGAGCCCACGCATATGGTTGCCATGTTGCCAAGTATAGATATCAGCCCTCGGACAGCGATTGCCTTGGGTCAACCATGGGGCCGCAAGCAATCCCTGGAACTGCAACCTTTGGGTTATGACCCACTTTTGTTCATTAAAATTCATAATGGTAAATACATCCCGTCGTTCATCATATTAATTTGAGACTTAAAAAAAATTTCCTGAAATGTCCTCTACTTGTTGCTTTACTTAATAATGAGTAAAAATAGAATTTTCTTTAAAAAAAATAGGATCCGTGGACCTTATGTAAAATCAAAACAATGATCGAAAACTTTCTTCTATAACGCAAAGAATCTTTTTCAGATATTAGTTTTACTAATATGCAAGGCTCGAAATGTAATAATTATACAAAATGGTAGGCAAATAAAATTTCCCAGCACAGTGCAACCACTGCCAATAAAATGCAACTTAATTGTTCAAACCTGTGGTAGTTTATCCCTTCTAATATGTTAAGTTGATGTTAATTGTTAGAGACTTATTGAATTTCGGCTTGAATTCATGATTTTGGAATGTCTTTTTTAGGCCAGCTATGCAATATTTTAAGGCAAACACTTATTCAGAGACAGTTGCGTTTTCTTTGTAACGGCTTCCATTCAATGTCAAAAAGGCAGAATAAGTGCTTAGGAACTTCTAAATTTGGCGTACAAATTGACTTTACACCCTTTGTTTCACCTTTAAAAAAAATTATTTCCAAGTTTAGCCATGGAGTGCGGCTTAGTTTGGTCTCAGAAAGCGATTATTAGGTAGCATTAACTATTACACATAAAAAGTTCGAAAAACGTACATCGACGGATGCTTAAACTTCAGTTTGTGGCTTTAATTTTTAGAGGAAAGGAAGTTTCTTTGAATTTGACTTCTTTTGGACATCAAACCATTTACTTCAAACCTTCTTCTTGGTTGTTTTTTTTATGTCATTTTTATTTCCAATGATAACTTTACTTTCATGGTGATGCACCTTAATAAAAAAGAGGCCTTACGCGATAAAGTGCTTCTAGTAATGCACTTGATACGCATTCTACTAACTGAACTCATTGGTTTACTTTTGGAAAAACGTTATAAGATGTCTAGCCCCTATTAACGCTGGCATATGGCAACAAAAAATAATGTGAGTTCAGAAATGGTCATAAATCTTCATTTAAATGTAGCGCTACGTCCTGCTGATAAAAACGATGCTTGTTTAACGCACCGAGGAGAAATTGATTTAATTAGGCTGGCAATATCTAAATAACGAGGCGAAAGATATCCGCAATTACGAATATCAAATAAATTAGACGCAATGATGCTATGCTTTTCATAGCACTTCCAGTATGGAGCATGGAAAGTAAATTATCAGTGAATGTTTGTGAACATTGTTTAAAGTACAGGTTGCTGCGAAGCGCTCATTTATTGAAGGTCTTTGCTTGTTGCATTTTATTTATAATTACATCCTTCTAGCATTCAATATGTGAATATTCATTTTTGTAACTCAGTCATTAATTTGAACCAGCTTTCTACACCGTAATATTAACTTTCGCAAAAGAATTTTGTTTCTAAAAGAAGATCTCATCTCCATTGATGCAGGAGCTGGCCGTTTGCTTCGCCGGTTTTGATTACTGGCAGAGGCAAGCTTTGAGCGCGGGTAAGCTGCGATGAAGATCTTTTGAACAAGTGGGATATAACAGCCAAACATCTTCTATGCTTCTTCTAAACTTGTTGTACGAATAGACTTATTTTAAAGCTAATACGAGAGCTTAGCTATGGCACATCAATTGTCACATGGAGATCGATAGTTAGATAATTTTCGCATGACAGGTGGGGTAATCGCTTATAGCACAGGAAGAGCTTGCAAAAGTCTTAGTAAAATAAGACCGCCAGCCGGTTATGTAGCAATGTTCCGCTATTATTTCGGAGCGCATCAAAGCTCTGTGGAGTTCTGGTGTTCCAAACTTTAGCTAGCTAAACACCTAATTCTGTCGCAAATTCAAACTCATGTGTAGAGGATTTGTAATGACATTTTCATCTAGATGAAACTTTGGTGACCGATTTTGGCGATGCGTCACAAAACTCGAAAGACTTACACATGAAATTACCCATGTCCTGGCAGCTTAAAAGATAACATATTCATTAAATTAATTTCAGTTAATCTTGTTACACGAAGATAATTCATGTTCTTTATAACAAATTCATTGAAGCATAGTTGGTGAAAGAACCAAGCTATTCCGTCAGAGAAACTTACACTAGGCGAATTTCGTAATCTTGGTCCCACGTTTTGCTCAGTGCGACGAAGAGCAAAGCTTGTCAATTTGGCGTATAAGCTGACCTTACGACTTTTGGTACGACAAAAAAAAAATAATAAAATAAAGCATAATTGCCAATTTCAACCAATGAATTATTCTTACGGAAACGAAGAGAGGTTGATCGAGTTAGGTTGGAAGAGTTAAAAAGGGAATAAGTCGGTTCTATTAGCGGTTGGTATTTCCTCCATTGAGAAGATAATTCTTGAGTTAAATAGCGCTTTGCATCACATTTCAATGATGCATGCTTCTGCGTAAGGCTGCATGCTGTAGTTCGCAAAAAAAAGAAATCCTTTAAATCTGCCACTATTGCTTTAGGTTTCTCAACACGAACCCTTTCATTTCCCCATTGAAGTCGCATTAAGCTGGTATCGGCTGGCTTTAGCACCCCACCTAAATAATAAATCGATTTAGTCAGTCGGCTTAGGCTTGCGCAAATCCTTGCTGCTGTCGTGAATCTTGCATTGATATGAGCATGCCGTCCAACGATGGTACTAGTAACAAGCAGACCTTCCTACGTGGTATGTTTATGATGAACATAACAGAAGACAAAAATGCCTTTTCTTTCTGGATTTTGAATTATCATTACATTGAATTCTGACTAGCCACGTTTTATTGAATTAGTTTAATGCCAAGTGACTTGGCAAGAGTTTGCGTTAACTAACGTTAGCACAATTACAAGCTAAAGGGCATGCACCCACTGCCTATTACCTAGAGCCAACGCCAAAGATGTAAATATGACACCCTTTCTTTCAACAAATAATGATGAACTTTCTTTAAACTTTTTATTTTACAGTTAATCTTGTCCAAATATATGACCGACAGAGGCTTCGCTGGAGTGCTGCTGTTCTTCTATCATCCAAGTTCAGTTGTTTTTTTCAAACTAGTATACTTTTAGTTTTTTATTCGTTATGTAAGCATGTCAGACAATATTCCCCTTAAGACATAATAATAGCTCGCTCTCCGATGAGGCCAGTTTTCATGGTGTGCCATTAACTTGTTTTTATTTTTAAAACTATTACCGTTGACAAAATGATCAATGATAATTAGCAATATAACGTAAGGTCAATCTGGTTTAAGGCAACATCTTAGTTAGAACAATGTGGTATATGTGCCTGTGGCATGGAACTAGAAGGCAAAATATTTTGCTTTTGGTTGCTTGAAAGAATTATTGAGCCAAAGCGGTCTCGGAAAGCCCTTATTGTGTCTCTGTTCTCTTGGTTATCTGTACAAGAGTTAAAGTCGTCACTTCTTTAGGCTCAATCCACCAACAGGGAAGAAACACCTTTGAACATAAATACTTGATTAAATCTGAGAAAAAATGATCATCTGTGTAACATGTGCTTGTGTCATTTTATTTATTCACAAATAAAACCATGCACACAGTATATTAATATTTAAGTCAACAGCTTTAAGGGTTTTTCTTGACCTACGAACACACAAGGGTTCATTTCAAAATACATTTAAGCATACAATTCAGAGCTGTCTTCAATTTTATTAGAGTACAAGCAATACCACTATAGAGCTTAAGCTAAACCATCATACTTGCTTAAAATAGATATTGCGCCAAAGTTAAATATTATAAATGCAATTTTAACTGTAATGAAGTAACTTTCGCATAAGTTGTAATAACGGAAACCTGTAATGCACTAATAGCCATATGGACACAGGCAATCATTCAAAAATTAAATTCCAATCAGCGATCCCTAACATTGTACTCGCTTTTTCTTCTCCACTAATACCTCAAAACAAGCTATTAAATCGTGTGCCGATTACATCTTAGAGCAGCTTTATACGTCGATCTTGACTCGACTATCATTCAAAAACCGCGCCTCTTTTGAATTAGATTAGAGCCATGATCGACATATGAAGTGAATCAAATTCTTCTAAAGAGCTCGGAGGAGGTTGCTGAGGTAACGTCACGCGTGACACCCTCTCACTGAAGTGATTCAGACAGACGTGGCACACGTGTCATGTTTGATGCCAGCATAAGCTCGTTAAAATAATGTTCAGTTTAGTCGAGTATTGGACGTTTTAACGTTGAAGATGTTGAGTCGAGCAAATTTACACCTTGCACAAGATACAGGGCCCAGGTTGAGTAGCTGAACACGTTGAAGCGGTCTTATTGACCTGAAAACCTGGAAATAGGCTTCCTGTTATCCACAATATGAAAAAAAAATTAACGATTAAACTCTTAGATGATAATGACGTTTTATTACTGAGCTGCGATTTGTAATTGCTTCAGATTGGCAATATAATTTATTAATTAAATTCAAAAAAATGAAAGCTTACTCTTTTTTGCAGCAGCATGAACCCCTGTTTCTGTTATGTAATATAAACAATTAAATTACGAGAAACTTTTTTCTCAAATCCTAATTTGCAGACTGAAAATGTAAATAATATAAAATAATATATCATAGTGAAAATCATATAATATAATTTAATGTACTTATACCTTATACTATATATAATATGATATTATATTACGCCTGTTACACAGATAATATGACACAATAATACTATGTTAAAATATGATATAATGTAATATAATATAATGTAATATTATGTAATATAGTATAATATAACATAATACAATATAATATAATATAATATAATATAATATAATATAATATAATATATTATAATATATTATAGTATAATTTAATAAAATATAATATAATATAATAAAATA
>QQSS02203792.1:0-11925 GCA_003687565.2 Craspedacusta sowerbii
CTATCTATCTATCTATCTATCTATCTATCTATCTATCTATCTATCTATCTATCTATCTATCTATCTATATATATATTATAATAAATTGAAAGTAACCAAGAATCCGGCACAAATACAACACAAAACGCGGATTCTATTCATTAATCCATCTTACTACCCGTTTCTACCAATCTACGCGTACGTGTGACCATATAAATACATTTCTATCAATCTACGCATTCATCTCCTTGTATACGTATATATCTATCCCATTGATGGTCACCATCTATCGGCAAAGCAGCTTCATTAATTTAAGGATTGCGATGCCAATCACTACAGATGGGCTACGATAAACCCGCAATACGAGCGATTAAATAAGACAGAACAACATGGTCGCGCTATCATCAGAACTTCAGGCAATTAGAATGCTGATCATAACATACCCACAATTCATCCGCAACCAGATAGCTGTCAACATAGTTCACAATATTCGCCTGTTTGTTCTCCCTCATCACCAAGATTTCGTTGATAATCAGCTCCTGTAAGATATGGCGTTTATTTATTTTTTTTTTCGTCTGTTTCTCAAAAGGGAATCGCCAACACGTCCCCAAACAAAAAATTTTCAAGCAAAAATAAATTTAAATACAGAAGCCGCAAACGATAACAAAGGAGTACGCAGCAGAAAAAGGCTACTCAAGTTTGAAAAAGACTTAAATAGTTCTAAAGAAGCTACAAAAAGTTAGAAACGAATCCAAACACACGACACAACCCTGGACAGCAGAGCAACTTTCTTAGAATTTGACATGCCAGCACACGGAAAGACGTGCTGGCACAATATTGGTTGACGGCTGAGGAATTTTCTTGGTCATGGTCAGGGTCTACACTTGCGTCTTCATCAGCGAGCTGTTATGCTAGTGCAAGCGACTTCCATCGCAAGACATCCACAAAGAGCTACAAGAGGCGCTAAGCGCTTAACGGTTGGAGAACTTCTAGTTTACGAACAATTAGAATGCATGGGAAATGGTTGATTAACTCGAGTAGAAAATTCACAAGTTTATTCAGCTTTTAGATATCTACTGCTATCGTCATGTTTAGGCTACAGTTCTGAAAATAATAGCACAACTAAAGGGTGATAAAAAATTAATCAAAATGCCAGCACGAAACCTTAAGAAGTTTTTAAAACAATAAACAATATGAACCCAGAGTACATAAAGAAAATTTTCTATTGCCAAATATCAGATATTCGCACAGACATCCACTAAACCTTGCTGTGCCAAAGCCGAACCAAGTCATGTTTGGTTCACGACGTTCGAGACCTCTAGCCCCAAGGGTTTGACATGCTCGTTCCGAGAATATAAAACGATGCAATTGAAGGCCTTTCAAGTTAAATATAAAAAATTGGGATCGCTCCAGACGTTCCTGCAGTTTATGCGAAAAGCTCCTTTGATTTTGGAATGACTACATAACAGGATTAATATAATATTACATATTAAAACATTTTCTCGATTTTCTTATATATAAATAAATAAATAAATACGAAATCGAAATTGAACAGAATCACATATCAGCAAATAGCATTAAAAGAATAGGCTCGGATATGAAGGATTATACCTCTTAATAAAGGGACTATCCTTAATTTTAGGAGACTTGCGAGTTAACTGGCCCTAATATGGACCCTAACAGTGATACTGCATTAGTCTCTCGACAGCTTCCTAGTAACATATTTCCAAATGATTTTGTCAAGGCGGTACACACCGTTCGTTTCAGCATTTCTTAGAGGCCCCCGTGTAGACCTGAGCAGCAACTAGTTCCAGTACAGGACAAGGCTACATTTGCAAAAGCACAAAAAAAATCTTAGTCTGGAACATGTTCTTCCAAGAAGATATCCTGGTTTATTAGACGGCCAGCTTGCGCGGCCTGTCAGCTTGTCAACGTGCAATATTCCAGAATAATCATCAAATATAATCATCAATCAAAGTTGAAAAACTTGACCTCATCAACTTGGCATATTTCGGCTTATTCCCAAATAATCATCAAATCAAAATTGAAAAACTTGACCTCATTAACTTCAAAGACTCGACATCACAAAAGTGCGCTTTCTACAAGCACTTTTTAAATAATTTTGCAAAATTCTTTTCTCCAGAACAACTGCCTTCCAATTTCCCGAGTTATCTAGGTCGAAGATATTTAGCGGAAAGAAGCAACGCTTGGCAAGCTACTACTTTGAAAGAAAAATATAAAAAATCATAAGAATGCGAGAAATCTCGAGCTGCGGGATGGAGGTGCATGGCAGGCATTTCGATTGCCTGTGGTGACAAACGAACGCGAGGTCGCTCAGTTCTTGGACACCTGTGCTGCAGGCCTGATAAGGAGGGTAACGAGTAAAGAATTCGTGCGCCGTGGGGCTTGGGACCCATCTCACGTGACATTTGTTTACGGAACATATGTTAATCGACACAGGTTCTAATGTAGGCGTCCTGCTGATAGCGCATACCAATGTACATAAAACGTAGAACGCGTGGTCATTATACGAAATCTCGGGTAACTTATTCAAACTGACATGTGCTTATGTAGGTGTACTGGTGATAAGTGCAGACCGTTTTAAATATTTATATTTAAAAAAAAAGGTTATTCTACCATATATTACGCAGCGTATCTGAACTGACCTATGGGCTTGCAGGTGTTCTTGTTATGGCACATGCCAATGTGCGCAGCAATAACTATGTATGCGTGCATTAAAATTATCAATTAGCGAGCGCCAAAGTATATAAATAGGGAGAAAACTTCGAGGACGAGCAAGTCAGTTCTCAAAGTAGAACGGAATACATGAACCGGTCTGCCTGGAGCAGATCTAAGTATTCTGATACGTTGAACGGCTGGCAAGCGCGTTACGCAATTCCATGAACAAAATAGTTAGCCTACACCCAGTGGCTCCACTAGCATGGTGCGGGGGGGGGGGGGGCTGCGACTCCAGCGGGTGACCACCATCATGATCTGACATTCTATGATGCAAGAACAGGCGAAAAAGGTCTATGTTGATTAGTGAAAGTCTAGAAAGTGAAAGATGGGAGACACCTAGAGCTTAGCGCACCAGATGACACCAACCCTGGTGACGTCACTGCCTACACCTCCGAAATAGTTGCGCCACGCCAAAATTAAAATGATGCGATCGAAAAACAAAGTTCAAAAAAACATATTTTTAGTAAAACGAACGATACACCCGACCGAAACCAAACAACAACGAAGACCACACGTCTTGGTAGCGAAAATCGCCGCTTGCCATTATCAGCGGATGACACTCAGCTGAAAGGCAATTATCTCCGTACAAGCAAGCCAGACGCAACAAATGAAGTGCGACCGACAAATGCAGATAAGGGACGGGGAGAAATTGGTGCATAACATTGAGCAGGACTACTACACTTCCAGGTGGCCACAAAGGGCTGACTTGCCAAGTGCAGGACTGAACGATCAGGGAAGCGCAAGGTTCAGATCAACAAATATTGCGACTGCGAAGAGCACGTCGGACGGAAACAATATTTTTTCCTCCAGCCCGCTTCTGGCAACAATAGCTGCTCTCAGTTGCATCGGCATCGCAAGCACGCTCGTCCACCGACCTACACAATCCGATCATCGGCACGATGAACACGATGTCACAAGCGAGGTTCGATGAAAGGTAATGAATTTCGTGTTACCTCGTGATGCGGCTCTTTCGCCGGCAAATAGGGGACCCGATAAGACGCAGACCTACATTTTGGAAGTTAGCAAAAGCTTTGTCAACTTATTGACGAATAAGATACAAGGTACAATGCTTCTCTGTCGATCGATCCGAATTGAGGTCAGGAAAAAAGAACATTTTAGAATCCGTAGAAGTTGCTGCGTTCGCGGAGGATAAAGGGCTCATCTTTCCCATACTTCCAGACGCCACATTCGGCCAGCCTTAGCGAGTCGATTCTGGTAGAGCTGGGAGAAGAGTTGTCTTGCGGAAAGCACTCTGTCGTTCCACGGTTATGCCTGCCGACAAGATGTCACTAAATTGGCCACTTAACTTACGTTCTAGCACCAACCGCTTTTCTTGGAATTTCAAGTCAGGAATTAATTGCGAGTCAAGGCAGCTAGAATAAAATGCCGACTAGCGGAAGTAAATAAACTTTTTCTTATACTGCACAAAAAAAAAAATAAAATAAAATAAAATTAAAAAAAAATAAAATAAAATAATAAAAAAAATCAAGGCACTTGTCTTGTACGATGCAACATATACTGACCTTCATGGTTATAACCCCACAAAAATTAAACGAGGAGAAAAAGATTCGTAGGATTGGATGCTTCTCTGGGCCCCTGGTGAGAGAGACAGACGCATAAGCAGAAGACGAGCGGCAAACGAAAGAAACACTTGGCTGCCCGTTCACGTAGCCCTTTTTGTGCACACACAATTTGTGTGTTAAGCGTTTGCTAAGTCTACGGATTTATCGCAACGTCGTGATAGCTGCGCTATAATCTTAACTTCGGTTTCCGTTTAGGGCAGAGATGTTGTTAGCGGCAAAAACTGGGAACGTCCCCAAACTGAAGAAGCTTGTGGCGAGCGGAGTCCGCGTAAACGAGGTCCGTGAGCCCAACGGCGACTCCGTAATCCACAACGCGGCTCGCTTCGGCCACTACGAAGCAACCAAGCTCCTGATCAAGAAGGGGGCCAACGTGAACGCAGTGAACAGGTTCGGCGGAGCACCCCTACACAAGGCTGTCCGCGGAGGCTTCGACGACATCGTGCAGCTGCTACTCAAGCACGGCGCAGATCCCCGAATCCTGCAGCACTACGGCGAGACAGCCCTCCACCACGCGTGCCGAACGGGACAGCTAGAAGCCGTGCAGAGCGAAGTGGAGAAAGGGGTCGATCTCAATGCTGTGAACAACTTCGGAGACACCGCACTGCACAGAGCGGCATGGAACGGACACGCAATGGTCGTGGAGTACCTGCTTGGCAAGGGCATTGACGCGGGCGTGAGGAACAACGACGGCGACACTGCCCAAGACCTGGCCAGTCAGCGCGGATACGCAGTCATCGTCGAGCACCTGCGAAAGTTCACCGATCTCCGTCGCGACATTCAGTCGGCGGTGGCTAAAATATCAGTGCTCGTCGATCACAAGTACAACGAAATCAAGACGAATCGTGAACAGCTGGACCAGCTGGAAGTGGAACTAACAGCTAAGGAAATCGAAGCGGAGGACATCGAGCATCAACTAGCCAACGCCGTGAAAGTCGTCGACAAGCTTCGATCTCAGAGCTCCCAGATCAAGAACGAAATCGAGAGAATCAACGTGGAAATGAGTAAAATAAAGGAGAGCATTTCTGAATCGGAGAAGGCGCTGGAAAACGTGAAGAACATGACTCTAAAACAGGAGAAGCGAAACACGTCTCAGCTAGAAGACGACCTGACGTGCCCGATATGCATGGTGATTCCCCTGCCTCCAAGGAGAGTTTTTCAGTGCGCGGAAGGCCATATGTTTTGCGACGCGTGCAAGAATAATATACGGAAATGCCCAGAGTGCCGCGCCGACTTAAGCGGTATCTTAATACGAAGTAGACGAGTGGAAGAAATAATACAGAAACTCTTCCCGTGATTTTGCAAATGTAAACGCCTAGAATATTTGAAAATGTTCTCGCAAATGCGAGCTTTTTGATTCTCGGAATTGGGGTACTCAATTACTGTACTACGCGAAAAAGCAGTGGACAGAAAGCAATTAAAAAATCAATTTAACGAGGTCCGTTTCCTGACATGCAATCTTCTGATATCATAGTCACGAGCAGGGGTCTCCAAATGTCTCAGTCCGAAGGCCACATGAACGGACGTGCTACAGGTTGGGGGTCGGATACAGTGTTAAGGTCAAATAAAGTAGAATCAAAACGAGATGCTATTTTTATCTGTATACTCAAGTCACGCGCATCTAATGTGGGTTTGTGGAGCCAAAGCATAAAATCCTGAAATTAGTTTGCCTCTAAAGAAGCGCAACATTCAAGGTATCATTAGGTACCCGTTACTTTCTTCATGTTGAGGAAGGCATCCGCGGGCCGGAGTAAACGGCCTCGCGGGTCGGAGTAAACGGTCTCGCGGGCCGGAGTAAATGGCCTCGCGGGCCGGAGTAAACGACGTAGTTTGGAGACCCTTGGTCTTGAGTATCAGCTTGGATGGGAAGCTCAAACTTTAAACACGACCGTGCAGAAACTTGCCTTCGAAGTTGCTACGTGTATTTAGCATCGAATGCATTAGAACCGCAATGCTCTGATGTTATTAGGGCCCCTGCGCTTCGAGCAACCGTAAAAAGCTACTTACAGATGTGGCAAACTAAATAGAGATATGCAGAAACTTGGTACAACATTCAGTATGCTGCTAAGTTAGTTCGCAATGAGGGGAGCATCAAAGAAAATCGGCTATTTTCGTGCAGCAGATACGCAATATTACACGACTTAGCAGCTGCCGGTACATTCGTAATCATCCTCTACGGAGATCGGGCAAAACTTCAAACTGGATCTGTTCCTACTGTCGATATAGCCAAATGGAGATTACACGAATGGGCAACCACGAAGGTGGCTCTCTACAACATGAATACCGAAAAAGCGTGCATTTTGCGTGCGTAGAGTATTTCTCTTTCAACCTTTCTTTTTACTTTACATCTTTTCTTACAATTGTCTACCGCTAAGATTCGCCAAGTCGGAAACAATGACAGCGTGTTCTCCACGACAAAAAAAACTTTGGAGGCTTGAGTTTGAATATATTTCATATAGACAGCGGCTCAGCATGGAACGGACAAGCCAAAAAATTGCTTAGAGTTCTCGGTAATTCCTTCTGAACGTAGTTCTACTAGACACCCACAGTTACGGAATTTCGGACTTGTTTCTTCGCCATTGTATACGAGAACAAGAACTCCTAACGAACGTTAGGTCAGGTATAAGAACTTACCAGTTGAACCGGAAGCTTATTCATTAATAGCAAAGCTTAAATGTTAGGTTCATGGGTTTGCAAAGAGGAATAACTCAAAGTTACAGTTAAATCCTTCTCAGCGCATTTATGGCCGCAAGAAGGCTAGTGTTCCCAGTACAAAAACACATAGGACAACAGAGAATGGTTCATTAGCTAAATGAAAAGTCTAACAATTCATACCCGACAAATAGACAGGGAACACCTCGCTAAATAATAGGATTCTTTAGATGAAAATTTAAGCTAGCGCCATATTAGCAGATGAGTTGAATTTCCCGCAACAGATTAGGACATAATCCAGTTCAGCAAACAGCACACTACTTGATCGATACGCAGGTGCAACCATAGAGAAACACGTTTGCTTATCTGCATTATAGATGCACGTAACAGGCCTAAGTTACGGCACGCAATAGGCTCCTGCTAAGCGCATCAAAACATGCATAAGCACGGCAGATTTGCACGCAGAAATGATAATTAGCGAAGAAGCACTGACCTTTTTAGGTTGCTGAGACAGGTTCATCTGCTTAATTGCAACCTGAAGCAAAGCGCAGACAACAAAGTCATGGGAAAAAATTCCATGGATATTTTGAACTGGGACTTTCTACACGCAAAAACATTGGCATTGGGGCCATCCCTCGCGAGCAACACACCATGAAATAAAAGCACCGGATGCACGCATAAGCATCTTACTCCATCATTCTAAATAACTCCACGCAGAAATATTACCTTCAAATAAAACCTCAACATTAGGCTCATACCGTATTTCCAGTAGCAATTTCGATAGCGCTATTAACCACTCCTGATGCCCTAGGAAAAATAAATTTAGAAAATTTCGCACAGAATGCAAAATCCTATGAGAAAACCCTTGGTTTGGGCGGCCACATGGCATGCCTAAAGAAGCAACTACGAACCAACTTAACAGGTCTTCACCCTGCACCATTCTTCCCCGGAAGTGTAGTTCCAACCACCCGCTTCCATGAAACCGACCGAGACCTAGATGCGGAGCTTCTTACGTCGTCATACGGCAGACTAATATTGATGAAGTCACGCAATTAACAAGTGGTGCTCACCCTTGACCGATCTTGACAAAATTTGTATACTTTCGCTTCGGATCTCCAACAGTTACTATCGTTCCTAAAGGCAAATTTATTAGCAATCCTAGCATTTTGAGATGAGATTTTAGAATCACCACTTCATAGAGCATCAAATCGATCACCCCTATGAAAGCCAGATCTGAAATAATCCCATAAGTACACACACACACACATACACACACACACACACACACAAACACACACACAAACACACACAAACACACACACACACAGACACACACATACACATACAAACGCTTGCAAGAAAATGGCACAAATTTATTAACACGCATATAAATAGCAGAAAGCAATAGATACAACCAGTGCAACTAATAAGCCGCTACGGTTATTTACAATCTTGAAAGCAAGCCCAAAAAGGGATTTACATACTTAGCTTCGCCATGATCTCTTCATCAGTCATCTTTCTCCGCTTCACAACCTGGCTACCAGCTTTCGCTGCAATTAAGCATAAAAACATACCAAACATTATGGTAGTAGAAGCAATCCGAGAAAACAAAGATTCAAAATTACGAAGTAACCAGCAGAATTAAAATTCACTTTTTTGAATAAAAATCAGAAAAGCGAAAGAAAAACCGAAAAAACCTTCTCGATGACCGGAATAATAAACCGGATTATGAGCAAGGAATCTCAGTTGCACAGCATGCAAACACACACACAAACATTAGGTATCGAAGAATCCAAGGAAGAACTGCAAATACACAACAGTCACCTTCATTTTCCACAGGCACAGGCTGGGGAGTTGCCTTGATGCCAGAGCCTGCAAGCTGATCAGCGGTAATAAACTAAACAACAACAGTCAGATTTCATCACCCAACATGTGCTACAAAAAATAAACAAAGCCAGACAAAATAGTCATTAATCTGCTTGGTACAGCATACAACTGGAAGAGATAAACAACACAATGGACTCAGCCTAAAAATAAGAAATAAGAATCCACCCATGCAGGCCAGAGAGGCTAACTCGGATGAGAAGATGATCTCTTGCCTTGGCAGGGGCTTGCTGGTATGAAATGAACTATTCAGACATGCTGCTTCATTGAGAAATCATTATTTTATCAATACTTCAATTTTACCTAAACAAGCCACAAAACCAGCATGCGAAAAAAGAAGGAAAAAGCACCCTGGACTTTGTGTGCTCTGGCCTTGTTGGCAAAGCAGGAGGAGTGTCATCACTTTCATGGTGATGCTGATGTTTACGTTCATGATCAGCATCTTCTGGAGGAGGTGAGTGAAGATCTAAAAAAAAAAACAATGCCTAAGAAAAATCTTGAGCAGAGCATGCAGAAGCAAAGTTTGCCAGAAGAAGTAAGGATCACAAAAACTCCAGTCATAAAACTTAGAGCTACTTCAAGAAAGTCTACTCAAATACTTATCGAACAAGATATTGATGCCACACAAGACCATTTTAAGAAGCACCGCCACATAAAGCAATGCCAAGAATATGTAAACAAACAAATTATATCTTCTAGACCAACAATGTGAAAGGAAAAGTAACAACAATTTTTTGCTTCTTACATGCCGGCGATTTACTGAAGTTCATGTACTTTTCTTCCTCCTTTTTCTTGGTGTTGGAATCGTAGAACTTCAGGACATCGATGACAGCTTGCGGATTCTGCTTTTGCTCTGAAGGAGTGATATTGGACACTTGCAGCAACTTGGCCCATTCCTCAGGCATACCCTGCATAAAAGCATACCAGCATCCATTATTTGCATACTGCAGATGCCATAAAGTATCAATAGAAACTATACAAAGAACTGCCACCTCACCGGCTGGCAAGTCAAACTTGCAAATACACAAGAATTTTGTTGAAAAACTACACCATAACACACTCCACAACATAGACTGTGACATGTGCTAGTTTGCCTTTTTCCATGACTTGTAGTGGTTTGCATAGAATTGCCGTGTTCAATTAACTGAGAAGTCAGTTACAAGAGCAGCCAATAGACTTCCTACAATCTCATAGTTTTTCCCCATTCAAGTTCACTGAATTTGACTATCTATCAGACCATTTACATTACTTACACAAGGAATCATCCAAATCCATATCAAAGACCATTCAGAAATAAAGGTAATATCAGCTAACAAACGTGTTACAAACGAACAAAAACATGGATAAGGAGAACTTATCCTCAATTAATTCGCTATAACTACAAGCACCAAATTAATTTAGAAATAAATAATTCTAGAGGTTGCACAAACCTTAATAAATAAAATACAGGGACAATAATAAAATGCAAGATAAAAACAAGCTTATACGAAAACAAATACAAATATTATAAAATAAAAGCACAGACGCAAACTTAACAATAAAGCAGCGCGATGTGTATGCAGGATATGAAATGTGACATAACAATATCAAGAAAACCAAAACAGCAAACAACATCTTCACCATTATCAGAAAAGTTTGTCTTGGGTATCATACCGTGAAATCACCAGTGATAGGATCAAAACCCACATGAATTGTGTGTTCAAACTGGGTCGGTAAAGATATCTCGGGCTTCTTTGATTTGACTAAGACAGAAAAATCAAAAAGAACCAAGAAATGAAAACCAGAGCCAATATATTTTTAAACAAGCTTCTTATACTTTGCATGGAGATGATTGCATATTACACCTGTCATTCATTCCAAGTAAACATGTAAAAAAAAAAAGACACCTTGCAGGCATTGCAAACAAATGAAAGCAGAGAAATGAAGTGGGTGGGGACAAGTGGCATAGTGGCATGGGGCCTATGCTTGGAATTGAACAGTTGCAGGTTCAAAGCTTCCCATGTGTAGTCATTTCTTGGGTTGACTTAGCCCAAAGGTTATCACATGTCAACTGAACTGGAGTACTGGACAGACAACTGCAGCACCAGCCTTAGGTCTATCAAAACACACACACCTAGAATAGATATAAAATCTATATATTGTCAGACAAATCTCCAACTTTTTCCTCCTTGAAATGGCAATAGCGAAGCCAGTATTATCCAAGCAGACAATGGTAAAATAGCAGTACCAAGCAGCAAACTAAAGCTGTTAATTTTAGCATTACATAGTAAAGACTCCATTTTTAAAGGGCCTTCACGTAGATATCCTGTACGATACGCAACTGAGTATATCCAGGAGGTCATCGGATGTCTTTTCAGGAGCGTGTTCATTGCAAACATTTGAAACGCCACAAAGTACACTCAATGTCACAGCTATGCAAGGACTATCTTTCACTGACCTTGTGGAAACATTTTAAAGGACGACTTGTTTTTCTTTTTCTCGTCCTGCTTTGGTGCCGTGGGAAGGGGCTTATTACCACTTGAAGCGAAGTCACTCTGACCTTTCTGAGACATGTTTCTCACTGGCGGAGCAGGAGGGCTCTCGTCATCCTGAATACTTAACGAGTTAATCATTCCGAATAAAGCGTATTACCAAAGTAAATTCCAAGACTGGTCACTTTTAAAACCAAGGTATTAGTCCATATTCGTCATATACAGCTATATGTAATATCATGGCCAGCGGTACTCCCCACTGCTGCTTCCCTGTGCGATACCAGGCACAGCGATCAACGCTAAGGACCTTGAGACCATAATAAACCGTGGCTACGCACTGGGCGTTGCACGAGATGCGTTGAAAGAACTAGCCTGTGGGCAAGGATGCAAAGATGGAGATGCATAGACAAACCTTTTCAACTCAAGACAATATAAAGAATTGAAGAGAACGGTTTCCCAAGGGTATCTAGAAGCATATTCTTACTTGCGTTGGCAACTTCAAGCAAATGCTGTCACAAATTGAAGATGTGTTGTTAAGTGATCTCCCATTACGGACGAGTCTGAATGCAATCAAGTCAGATGGATTATATGGAATATAAGACTTGAACTATTATATATAT
>QQSS02203803.1:0-11925 GCA_003687565.2 Craspedacusta sowerbii
ATATATTTGTGTGTGCGTGTGTGTGTACACCAAACAACAACTCTGATGTTAAGCTACAGGTAAAAAACCACTAGGCTTAAAATCTTTAAATAAACTGGCGCAGCGACCTAAAAGGTGAATAAACGCAGTAATTGCTTCATGATGAAGGATTTTCATATGTTTTCAGCATGTGGCACATGAGCTTGACGTGACTGCTTTGCTGACCACCATTACTTGCGTGATATGCTAGCGTTCACGCTTTCTGATAATGCTGTCCGTTTATTATATTCGATAAGGCAGCGTGCCTTGCTTCATGTGTGTACCACCAACGACATCTGCGAAGCGCCCATGTTGCCCGGGTGTGCAGCTCTTGTCGCTATTCCCCTGGTTGCCAGTATAATACCACTTCTCAGATGCGCAGCACTGCTTTTCATCAGTCGCTCCAGGAAAGCTTGAGCGCTTAAGTCTATTCGGGCGCAGTATGATCTATCAACTGCTGCGGTCCTACCTTGTGCTTTAAATTAGGGCTAGACTACTTCTAATAGGGATTACCAAACGTCTGCAACCATTTCATAATAGTTGACTGAAAAGGTGTTCTCTAGTATCTCGATGCCTATTTTATATCATTTTGCTTATCTAATTTAGCTGAGACTGATTACGAAGTTTCATTTACCTTTTCGGCGATCCATTACCGAGATCCTATGAAAACTGCAATCTAACTTCTTATCGGAGTCAAATGGAGAATTACAAAAAAAAAAAAAAAACAATAAATGAAATGCAGAGCGACCAGGGAAATTCCGCTACTTTTTCTTTAAGAGCCTTGTCGAAGATAAAAAAAAAAGTTTTAAGTATGCTTGGAGAGGTTTCTGAAGAAAAGAAGCAGGCATTCGGGATTTGAGCAAAGCTTGTCTACAAGATAATTATTCCCATCCATGCAACTCTTGGGAGAACATTGATGGTCAAGTTGTGATGTGAGATGTTGCCCAGGCGTCTTGTGGCATGGCAGCGATGTGCCATGGCAAAGGGCTTAATCAAATTAAGGTTATTAAGGCTTTGTATGCGCATATAGCATCTTGCACCTAGCGCATGACAATGCAAAGATAAGCGTAAATCTAAAACCACGCTGAAGCGATCGACGGCGTCTACGAGTTCACTTGTTTATGTAACGCTCGGGAAATGATCGGTGAATGACGGCCTCGTGTTATTCAAGTAGACATCACTCATGTTATCGTCGTGTAATTCGTCATCAAGTATTTCTAGCCTTAGTCCGGTAGAACAAATCCTGTGATTTAACTCATCTGCTCTGATTATTAGAAAGTCATTTGTAGTCATGTTCAAAGGCCCTTGCAAGAAAGGAATAACAAAAAAAAAATCAACAAAATAATTCACCCATTAGCTATCCAACAAAAACTTTGCAAGTCATTGGTCGGTAATTATAAACAACAAAAGGACGAGACATCAACAAATAAGCAGGGATGTATCCGAAACTTAATGTAGATTATCATTTTTCGATTAATTTCACTAGGATCAGAATGCTCTCAGTTGACATCAACAACAACAACTAAAACCAGAATTTATTTCTCAAGAAATGCTTTTACAACCATAAAACATGCTTATACGCCTAGATAAAAAATTAAAATAAAGAAGATAGTCTGCGAGAATTAGCCTTTAAGTACAGCTGCCGGAAGTAAGACGAACAGCGTTGCACACATAATCATCTATCGAGGGGAGGTATCTTCATACCCGTACCTAATCAGATTGAAGACACCACCCTGACACACATGGTGCATTAACGAAAGCTTTGAAGCTGTGCAATTAGAGATTGGGAAATCCGTGATACCCAGCTAGTCCTAGAGTTCGTCATTCGCAGTCTTCTTAACTTAGAAAAAATGCTTTCGAAGCCAAAATACGGAGGAAATCTAGCTGGAACTTGTATCTAGGGTTGCCGAAATCATGAGGAACTAAGAGTTAAAGATACTTGTAGAGCCAAAAAGTACGTTTTCGGAAAATTTCACAAGTTAGAAACCATAAATTTTTAAATCAATGTGCATTGATTGCTTGGTAACAAGATAACATTGACTGGATATCTAATGAACTGTAGTATTTATCGAGACATGGGTTGTTTTTCCTATGTTAAAAAACCAATTTCATTAGTTCTCGTTAACTGTTCTCTTGGAAGTTTTCTCAAGCGCGTCTTGGTATTTTTCGGGTAAACTGTTTTTTAGGTGCACGGTTTAAGATGTTCACAACAATTTAATTAATCGTTCGATCGGTTATCATTGCGAGGGAACAATGATGATTGCAACCCTCAAAACGTGAAGAACAACGCCGCATTTTTCGCAAAATTTTGCCTATAATTTTTAACATAGGCCAGGAGGGAAGTCGTAATTTTTTTCTTTTTTTTTTTTTTTTGCAGATGACGCATTCTGTCAGAAGATGGAGGGGCTTTTAAATTCGCGCTATTTTATTTCATGCAATGTTTAGCAAACTCGAACTTCTGTCTGGCTCTAGTCTAAAGTTTGGCTTTGATTTAGCTATTTAAGTAGGTGTGACCACGACTTTGAAACAGTCGTTCGGAGCATTGCTTTCCAGCATTCACCCCCCAGGCAGGCGTTTACTAAATTTGAAACTTTTCGGCGAGCAGCATGCGCAATATTCTCTGAATGATTAGGGATGAGGAAAAATTATTTGTCTGGATTTCGTTTTTCTTTTCAATTTCTTCGTATTTGATGTTTTCTCTGTCGTTCTTAGCTCACTCCGTTTGATAACTTGGCCATACTTTATACTACATACTTTATACTATACTATACTTGGCTACACGTTTGACAATTCACTTTATTAGCTTAAATGCTGCAGTAGGGAATGAACAAATAGGTTAAGTGTAAGCGAAATCCATGGCCTCGTATAATGTCAGTGCCATCTCTAGCATACCGCAAGGACCATTTCAGCACGCAACCGTGCGCAAATACAAAGCGTGATTCCGATTTTTCATAATGGCGGATCCCAAGCATAATGGCATGTAATTACACCTAACACAACACTTTTGCCAATGCGTGAGCGGTCGCCATTATTATCCGACAGGAATCACCAACCGACATGGTTGATGCAGAAGATAAGAGAAAGCAAGGAAAGCCAACCTCCGCAGTTCTCAACACATTAGCTCTTCCAGTACTTACGTTAACTTAAGTTTAGGGCAAAGCAGGCATGCTTTGGGGAGATGCGAGACGGTGTGATGGAGAGCTGTGGACAATGCTTCTTGAACAGGTAGGAGTTATTAGTTTTTTGAGTTTGCTCGCACTTTCCCCCTTACGTTTTTGATTGAGTTTCCTTTCTACAGTCGGATGGCTTTGAGATGAAAATTCCGGGGCATTATACTTGAGTAGTAGTAAAAGTACAAACGATGATTGGTGGATGTTTCCTCTCGCGCCCTAAGCCATCCGCTTAGGAACGTCCGGCTTGAAGGTCTCCACGAAGATTTAACGGTCGTTCCGAACAGAGCCCAATAAAGGTCCCTTGTCCTCTAAGGAGTTCGAATCAATTAGAGCAAATCAACAGAGAAGCCGCCTGAGAACCGTTATATTAGCGTGTCCGATAGCCCCAGTTGATATCGAAAATGCAAAATTATCTTGTTTGTCGTAATTAACAAAACGGTCTGAGAAGCACCAAAAACAATCGCAACGATGTCTGTTGCTCAGGTCTGCGTCAGCACCTTTGAGCCCGTCTCAGAAACAGTCTGATATTTATAATGCGGTCTAGAAACCAGCTCATACTTTGTAGACCAACCCAACTAAAGTACAACCTTAGTCCTAAACTGGCCTGTACTTAGACCTCGTCATCAAGCGTGCATTATTGGGCGTCGGACTTGAAGGTTACTCCTTGTTAATATTGATATTTTGTCGGATGATTGAGGGGTATTGGTTCGTGTGGGTGAAGTAAGTTTTCGTAATACCACAGTGGTTACATAAATGTTGGAACTAACGTTGAGCCAGGCCCGGGGGGGGGGGTTAGAGATAACTTCTAAAACACTTGGTCCCATGTGTTTGCCGCTAACGCGTTCTGGAATATAAATTTTTTGCAAGTTCTTGTCAGTGGTTTATCCTTTACACTTCTCACTTTTTTATCGTTGCTGTATATGTTATATAACATGGCCCTGACAAAAGGCGCTGTTGCTGAAACGTTCGCCTGTAGCCACTGGAAAATTCTAGGAAGTCTTCCTTGTAAATTCTGAAGCCAGTTGGAAATTCAGGGTGCTTTTGCAGGCACACCCATGCACTCATTGCAACGCGCGGTATAGAGCGACGCAATGTACGCGACGCGATGCGTGAAGCTGCGATTGCTTGAACATTTCGCGCTGTAACGGTTCCGGTGGGAATAATATGAACACCACTGTCTTTAAGTACTATAGTCGTCTAAGTAAGCTGAGTCAGTGTTGGTGCAGTGTGGTAGCGTAAACACTGCATTCGTGCGTCATTTCTCAAGATTACGTATAGGCGAAGTTTTGACTTTTTTTTTTAAAGAGTTGCACTAGGAAGGAGCCGTTGCTTCCTCCACCAGGAATAGGGCAATGTTCTTAACTTTGCCGAAAGCCGCCCCCCCCCCCATGTGCTGTTGCTAAAAATACCTTGGGTACGCCTTAACGTCCTCCCGCGGTGTCATTTAGATGCTTGTAAAATTCTTTCCATTTCTATATCCTAGTGCTGGAAGGGCGTAGGCAAGCTAAGCGAATTCCATGAAAAAGTCAAGTATCCCGGACTTCATACCAATGAAAAGATCTTCTCTACATCTTTCTATTACGTCATACTTACCCTCTTCCTCCAATTCCTCGCAATGCGTAGCGTACGCACTTTCTCGACGTTTTTTTTGAACGCCACAACGATATCAAACGTAGCTTCTTTCTCTAATCCGCATCCGTGCGGCACTTTTTCAACCATTTTTCTGACGTCACAAAGGCGCTACCGCGTAGACACTTTTCAACCCTTTTCTCTGACGTCACAACCGCGTAGCCTACGGCAATTTTTCCGACCTCTTATTCTGACGTCTCAAGGTCATCATACTTCCCTTCCTCAATCCGGATCACCTAAAGCATTCCCTACCTGCTTTTCTGACGTCACTAAGCTACCCTCTTCTACTGGTCCTGGTTTATGATCGGGCCCCACGAATTTAGAGGAAGACTCTCGGCAATGCGCATTCCCAGCTTAACTCACCCCCGACCGTCTGGCTTGGTGCAGCCTGTTTTCCGTTTCTTCTCACGCTCCTTCTCCCTCTCCTTCTCACTGTCAGTATTTTTCTCGGGGCAACACAGACTGGCATTTGATAGACTTATTTTCATCAATAAATTCCTGTCTATCTACCTTTGCAATGCCGCCGATGTTATGGAAAATTGTTTATTCCTTTTTTTTTTTGGGAGGGGGTGCATTGTATCACGCATACGTCTGCGTATCATCAAATCGAGGTAACGAATAGTGAAACGTTAGCTCTAAAAAATGACATAACTTTCTATAGCTGTTAGCAAAAGCGCTGACTAAGCTTCTTCATGGTGGCCAAAGAAATACGCGTGTGAGCTCCTGATTGGCTATGACTTGTTTAGGTTCCAGTACCTCTACCAGGCTTATGCGAGGCTTGTGTCATCCACGATGAATGTCCAATTTTCATCTCTCCCGAAGCATGCGCGTTTACCCGTCCACCAATTTTTCGCTTAAGACTGCCGCTCTTCACTTGCACCTTTTATGGTTGTTTACTATACTTGCTTGAAGGGTATTACCAGGGCTATGATGCAATACAATGTAATGGTTGCTTGAATAGTATATGTGGGGTATATGCGAATCGCATGGATTCCTGTAGAACTCTCATTCCTTTTCATCCTCCTGCAAGAGCATCAGTCGTTCTATTGGCCCCAGTATTTTTTCCCTTCCAAATTCCAGATTTTTAATTCTCTTATCTTGCCATTTTAGCAACCCAAGCACTTGATTTGCCTATATCTTCGTTTGGCGCGTCGCATTAATTGCGCGACTACCTAATCAGTTGCTTCTTATCATCTCGCATCTTCGTCTTACGCCTCAATGTTTGCCTTTGTTTGGGAGTAACATTTTCAAGAAAATACTACAGGTTTTTAAGTCACCGAATTAATTGCGAAAGCCCATCTTGGAAGCGTATCGACAACGAAGATTTCAAGCTGTTGTTCTTGAATGTGAGAAAAAGTAGCAAGAACTATATAGGGGGAATAAAGCCTTTTGTGACAATGCTGTCTTCGGGACTGCATGCCACATATAACTCATTAGAAAAAAGAAATTTCTAATGGATGTTACCATGAGCGTCGCGCATGTTTTAGAATTATTTATGCTGCGGTTTTTCGCGTCTAGGGAACGCTCTCGAAGTTCAGACCATTTGTTTGCTTATGTGGGTGGTACAAGCTACCATATCTGACTACCAAGTTTTCCTTGATAATTTTGCAAGTTTCGATCGCAAGTTAAGTCAGTGATGTCGAAACAAGGACAGCGCTTTTTTCT
The DNA here is from genome assembly GCA_003687565.2 of Craspedacusta sowerbii. Lineage (NCBI taxonomy): Eukaryota > Metazoa > Cnidaria > Hydrozoa > Limnomedusae > Olindiidae > Craspedacusta > Craspedacusta sowerbii. Next base: position 6,486 of record QQSS02203803.1, read on the forward strand.
TTTTTCCGGTTTCCCGGCTGTCCATCACATATGCTGGACCGTTGTCTTTTATTATAATATCGTAGCACATTCATATGCTTCCATGGCCATGTGACTGTATTCAAAACGTCGGCGTGTAGAAATTATTATATCATATATATAATATCTATATATCTTATAATATCGTAGCACGTTCCTATGCTTGAATGACCATGTGACTGTATTCAAAACTTCGGCGTGTAAGATTGCAATGTTGTGTGTGTGTGTGTGTGTGTGTGTGTGTGTGTGTGTGAGCGTATGTATGTGCTCCGTTTGTGCAATGGGTAGGCAATGCAGAAAGTTTGCTTCATCGCATATGAAATAACAGCTTGTATCTCAGGCTTCTCAGTGCTATAGACCGAAGAAACGTGCATAGTGGTGGAATGCATATGTATGAGAGCTTTCGTGATATCCTATAGCGCGAGGTGAGTCTTAATAAAGCAACCGTACTATGGTTACTTTAGCAAATGTAGAGTAGAGGCTCGGAAACAGGAACAGTACTGGCCTGTCTGGAGTTGTCACCCTTTGGCGGCGACATGTAATTTAAACTCCGTTGTTCACTAATTTGTGAGTTCTTTATGTTGGAGTAGATACGATCTGCTTTGACCCTTGGGGTGTGCTAAACCGCATGGTTCAACAAAGACGTTGTGATTAAGGGGGGAAGGGAAAAGTTAGGCAAATTATGATTTGCGTAACATGTGGTGAGTATCTGGATCGGTGGGCTGAGGGAGCCATTACTCTGGTTTGTGCATGGTGCCCACATTTGGTGTTATTTGGTGATACCTTCTTGGTTGTGAGCCTCTGAGTGCATTGTCATATAAAAAGCATGCAGAATCGGTGTGCACCTTGGGTGTGTAAGAAATTATCTTGCCGTTAGGTCGTTTTTCAAACATCGCACGAGTCTGCTTAAGTATTATTAACTTCACTGAGAGCTTTTCCTTACCACGTAGACCCTCCTCCTCTACCCATTTAGCCTAACCCACATGCAGAGGAAGACATTGTTTACCGTCAAAATGCGGCGACGAGGACTTACCTGTCGCTAAAACACTGAGAAGTGAGTTTGTCCGGAAAGGCCTCAAGTCGGAGCACGTTTATGTCGAAGTAAGATCGATAACACGACTATTGTGTTATCCAGGTTCACGAAAACTGGTAACTCGTAAACTGGTACTTTGTTCCCTTAGATCGCAGATACTGGATGCTTTGGAATTGGAAATAGACTGGAAATAGATTTTCCCGTTACTCGCTGTACGACTTCGCCACCTTGCATCAGTCACCGGTGATCAACGGCACTTGTCCAAGGCCGCCATCAAAGAAACTGATAAGGTGTGACCAGCCTATCTTCAAAATCGATAATAAACCCTCTCGTACCTATCAATAGTCGTAAATCCATTCATTGGTGGATAGAAACGAACAGGGTTGATGCATCATGATGGCTTTTAAGGGCAAATGCCAGCAGCGGAAGTAAGACGGCCTATTTCTTGTTCCAACATCTCTTGTCCTTTTTTAGTTATGTGCCTGCCTGCCATTTGTGAAGACAATGGCTTCTTATGTGATAATTAATACGAGTTATAAAGGCAGATATAGCTGCATCCCAGAACAATCATTGCCATGCTCGTTTACACCTAGGTTTGTTCACGGTTCAACAGGGCACTGTTTTTAAGTACCTTGTCTATATTACCAACTACGCGTTTACGATGTGACTGCGATGTTGGTAAGTTTGTTTTGGGCATGATATGAATCCCGTCGTGTATTTCCTTCCTGCCAAACCAGCTGTATTCATTTCATTCTTTGTAATAGTAATCATTTTAATCTTTTCTATGCAGATTTTCGTTCGACTTAGATGTTTATGTTAAGTGGGTTTCAGCCACTAGTAGGTTACTTGATAGCTAGTAAAAGCTACTTTTGCTGTTTTGCGTTTAAAGCCTCTTGGTTTGCTGATCATAATGTAATTTTTCTACATGCCTCTGTCTGGCACTATTTTCCATTTTCTCCCAACTGAAAACAAAACGACTACTGATTTCCGAACGAATTTTCTAGACAAGTATATTTCAGGCCAGGGATGGCGCAGATGGAATTGTCTTTATTTTGCAATGAGCCCATTTTTTATTGGATTGTCTTCCTGACCTTACTTTTCCCTATTTGATAATCTGTTGTTGTTGTTTTTTCTGGAGGAGGCTTTCCGATAAGCGAGTCTAAGGTCTGACTGCTTTGCTTAGTTTCGGCTTGATTACTAATGATAATGCATGAGACGTCATCACTGATTTTCAATTAGAAGGAGTGACTTACGAAACTGCGGAGAGTCATTAGATTTGTTTCCAGCGAATACAAGTTTCGTCTCATCGAGAAGTTTGAAAGGACGGGCCTGATCGCTTAAAGTAGCCTAATGAAACTTCAGGCTCGAGCAGTAATTTGAATAATGCCTGGCTCAAATGCTTGGATCGTTGTATTTTCGTACTGCAGCGCAATATTCAGTTTTATTTTCCTCTGGCCTGCGAGACCTAAATTAGCTAATTAAATTCGACTTACCGCGGTTGGGAGGTTGATGTCGCACTTAATTTTGCCGCATGCGAATGATTGGAATGTCGCGCTTCTTGTGTGAACGTGTGGTTACGTAAGTGCTACGTTCGAATCACGTTCGAATTATGTTCGAGCGTATGAACAGCAGGTCTTTGCGAAAGGTCAGCTAAACGAAAGCCGTTTGTAGCAAATGCCCATGTTACAGTACATGTTGTTGTCTTAAAGTAAAACGAGCAGCAGTTCGTTTTTTTTTTCTTTCTAGGAAACGTAACACTTCGTAAAGCATTTGTCGACCCAAAATTAGCCTTCTAAGATGCGACCTCACAATAAGGAACTAAAGCTTTCGGCGCCGCGGGGCATTGATAACCAAACCGATCGATACGGAAAGCTATTCCGGTTAAATCGAACGTCATTGATCTATTGATCTGCACCAAAGCAGGCAGCCTGGTGCAAGCCTGGCTCGTGTCCATCGTTACTTCCGTAAGACGGCCGCTCAGAATAGCATCGTAAAGCAAATAGCTTGTTCAACGGATGTTTGTATGATTAGCTATTTCCTTAATAACCTAGCGAACCAACGGAATGCGCAAGCTAACGCAATTTCATTCGTCCGAATGAAAGGTCACCGGAAACAGCCCAAACCGCATAACGTTCGGCTTCACTCCGTGGTTAGTTCATGCAGTTCCCTCCTGCCGGCCTCTTGTCGTCGAATGGACATTCGTCTGCCGCTGACAGGAACCAACAGGTCGGAGAATTTACATTGAAGGCGTCTTGACAAACGCCGGGCCTAGTCATGTTTTAGTTCTACAAGTTCATGACGTCAATTCGCGGTGCAAAGGTTCGAAAAGAGGTCATATAATTTTGCGTAGCAGCCTTGGCGGCGCTGCAAGGACCCTGAGGCAGCACGTGACCCCGGACATTTGCCTCCGTTTAAGCATTTTTACCTAGAGACTGGCAACTCCAAACTCCAAACTCCAACCTTCCAGCCGCCCGCACTTGATTCCGCTGATGAAAATAAAGAAAAGTTTGAAAGATAAAATAAAATCCGTTTTTTGCTGAAGTTCAAATTTTCTTTAGGGAGGCCATACGGGAGCGACAACGGGAACTAAGAATCTTACTCTAGTATAAACAAAGCGCATTGAAAGGTCTTATGCAAAGCTGCTGCGACGGCTAATCTATGCTTGCCGATAAAGCGCTGACACACAACATGACCAAATGACTCGTCGAATTTCAGTCTTCAAGCGTCCACTAGCGCTTGTAAAGTAGCAGAATTGACTTAAGGTTTTTAGCTGTCAGCATTATAAAATCTCCCGGCCTTGTCAAATTTCGACACTGCGCACTAGACACGAACGCAGTTCTCGCCTGCATGCACCCTCATCTGTTAAATCGTGAAGAAGGTGATGCTAGACATGACACAAAGGCTGACCTACGTTCTAATTGACGCTCAATAGAAACTTGCTCTTCAGTATGCGACGTCGATACTGCGCTACTTTAAAAAGCTGCTATTCGTATCAAATATTCACTAAGCAAGTAATTTCAGAAAAGTCCTGGGTAGATTAGAGTGCATGATCTGGTACCTCCTTGTTTAAAGTTGTATGTCATTTGTAAATATTTGGTCAGGAAAATCACAGGTATTTTATGTGAGAAATCAGATACCTGATTGATGCTATGATGTGTTTCTCATTTTTGCTACGCAAAGCTAACTCGGCATTGCATATACTCTGGCTTTATAAGTAAACAAAGCTACTTTGCAATCTTTGTTGTAAATTAACCGAGGAGCTTAAAAATTCTTTCCGCGTTATATTCAGGCGCTCTTCAGTGATTGTATAGGTTTCTTTATGCCAAAAAGCTGCTTGTCTTCCTCATGGGTTAAGATTTTGCCGATCGAACTTAAATCGTAGGATACCGTTTTCCTTTTTTTAATGCAACAGTAGCAACAACAACAACAATGACAATTTATTTCCAAATAATGCATGGGATTTACAACCAATTAAGCTTAATAGCATCTTCGAGTTTCAGAATTTTTAGCTGCGAGAATAATTGAGACGTAGAAGCATCATAATTAGAGAACGTCATTATCCTCAGAGCTTGCTGTTGTAACTTAAATATTTTGTTTAAATTACTCTTTCTAGATAGCGCCCAAGTAAGGCATCGGTATGTCATGTGAGAATGAAGTACACTATAGTGGAATGACGAAATGGTATGTGTATTCACAGAGTATCGCAGTTTAGCTAAAAGGCCGTTCGCGCTCGCAAGTTTTTTTGAAAGCTCAGAGATTTGACTGATCCATGCCAGTCTAGAATCAGGCGCAATTCCCAAATTTTTAGTCTGATTAGACAAAGATATTCGCTTATTTTTCACTGTCACTTTTAGTTTGATCTGATATCTTTTATTCTTATTTGGCAGAATTTAGCGACAGTCTGTTCGCACAAAGCCGATCATAGAATGTTGAGATCTCGCGAGACAGTAGTGAATTCATTTGTTTCGTAGAAGCATCTCTAAAAATTATAATTGTATCGTCAGCAAAGTGTTGAACAAGGCCTGACGTTAAGCTGCACAGAAAATTGTTAATGTAGATTAAGAATAGTAAGGGACCCAAAATTGATCCTTTGGGAGCACCAAAGTCCATGACTTGGATATCGGAGTTTGCGCTTTCAAGAGCAGCGATTGGCTTTCTTCCTTTAAGATGTGATTTAAAACAACCTAAGGAGACTCCACGTACTCCATAGATTTCAAGTTTATTTAATAGAATGTCATGGTTCACCGTATCGAATGCTTTTTGCAAATCTATATATAAACCACAAGCGTATTCACCTGCTTCTAGTATATCATTAATATGTATGTATGTATGTATGTATGTATGTATGTATGTATGTATGTATGTATGTATGTATGTATGTATGTATGT
>QQSS02203814.1:0-11922 GCA_003687565.2 Craspedacusta sowerbii
CATACATACATACATACATACATACATACATACATACATACATACATACATACATACATACATACCTGCATACATGCGCGCAAACATTCAAAATACCAACCTCTTCAAATGCCTCTTCCAGTTTGCAATTGGCTTCTGCGTCATTCTTGTCAAGGCGACGACGCATGCTCACTAGACGGTCCGTTGATGCCTGCACTTGCTCAACTTTAGTTTGTAGTTCGCCCAACAATTCTTTGAAATCTTTCCGGCATGCTGCTGCAGCATTAGTTAATGTCTGACAATTGTGTGACGAGTGATTCTGAGAGAAGCAAGCTGCACAAATAGGAACTTCACAGTCCTTATCAAAGTAACTGTACGGCTGGTTGTGCTCAGCACAGGAGGCAATTGCTGAAGAACATGGCTCCATCTGACTCACTGGCACAATCTTGTGGTGCTTGGTAGCTCGCATTTTAACGTGAACATCTGACATAGCTTGGCATATGGCTTGTCCACAGTCTTCACAATATGATTCAGCAATATGCTTTTCGCCGTCACAAATCTCACAATAAGTTGCAGCCTCAACATCAATTTTAACAGGACTTGTTTCCAGAACGTTCAGCAAGGCATAGTTTTTTGGCAGCGATTCAACTCCTTCCACCACTAGAACTTCCTTCCGATCTTGAGGGCAGTTAATACTACCGCCTTTCAACAATTGCTTCAAACAAGAATTGCAAAAAGAGTGTCCGCAACTGAGGAGCCGAGGACATCGATCTTCTTCATCGTAAGGTTGCATGCACACGGTGCACTCCAAGACCTGCATTTCTGAGGACATCTTACACGAAGTAGTTCTACAACAAAAACGCAAGAGTGTAAGTTATAGCAGTCAAAGAAATACTGCATACAATCACTTTAGTTATCATACGTTATAAATATGAAGTTAAATGTTTGCTTTTGCAAGTAATGACAAAGAGCACTTCCGCTGCGGGTTTATACTTCTAAGTAGATGCATATCAAGTTACTAACAAATACTACTTAACATAGACTGCAATGCTTTTGCCGTAATTATAATATAATTCACCATGCAACACTCTATTAGAGAATATATTATTATGGACATAACAGCTGTCCTCATCTAGAGAAGAAGTGTAAACAAGCAAAAAGATTTTTGAAAATTGCTACGTTGGTCGGAGTTAGTAAATATCTGGCATTTAATCAAAGAACACTTTACCCAACTGAATATTACAGTGAAGCCATGTGACTTGTTAGAGATTAACCAAAACGCTGATACAAAGCTCAGTTATGGGCGATGGGTATAACACTACATGCAACACAGAATATCAGCATTCAGGGACAGCAGTTTTCTCATAATGCCAACAACAGCGCACAATGTAACAATCTATTCACTCATTGCTCTTGCACAAGTAATGAAACGATCTTCAAAAACGGTAACGCTTTCAATAAGAACTTCCCATCAGCATAAATATAGCCAATCATGATATCATGCTTTAGCTAGTTACACCCGCTTCCTCCTTCCTCAGTTCATTAGACACACTTTCTTCTCCATTGCTAACATTTAAACGACACAATTTCGTGGAAGCCACTTGTGCTGCACAATCGGCTAGAAGCGAGGATAAAAGGATATAAAGGATTCTAGCTTAAAATGCTTATTCACACTCTGTTGCAAGACGATCAGTGCTTCTTAATTTGCTCGATCAGCACCGCATCATATCTGCGGTTACAATACTTTGGCCCTGGTTAGCCAAGCTACTTTGGCAAGGGTAGGAGCCACGTGGCATCGCAGGCATGCATAACTGGATCCCATTCTGCTTTACATTGTCGACAGCAAGGCTCAGAATTACATACATATAAATTGACACTGACTACACACTGACAAACAAATTCCAGCCACTTAAAGCACATCACAAGCAACAACTAAATAACTCAACACGCAACGGCTGAAAGTCAACACGTTTCAACCACTTTAACATAAGCCCTCGCATGCAGATCCCTTATTCTCCCAGCTACAGACATCAAGATTCAAAGATATGGTTAAACTTAATTCGTGCCTCTTTATGCATGATTGGTGCCATCGCAAGTTAGCAAAAGTATTTGAAATTTCTTTTCATAGCCATCCAAGAAATTTTCCTACTAGAACTAGTGTCATCTCAAAGTTATTGCTGCCTCCAAAACGCACTGACAAATATGGAACGAATAACATGAAAAACAAATGTACTGCGGGCTACAATTTGCATGAATTTTTTATCACTCAAAAAAGGAATCACAGCCATGTAATTAGCTTCCTATGCTCACAGGTCAGCCAAAATAGAGATACTCTATGATAATTGATGAAATCCTTTCTTAAAAACATATCACAGTCACGGAAATCTACCTCCAAAACTTAATACGCACAGTGCATGTCAATATATAGTGTTATATTCACGGACTTATCCGTGCTAGTGTATTCATCGACTGCCAATGTCTTGCCTAGCACTTAAGATGGTGCCTCTTCTTGTAATGGAGGTTATTTGTTTTCTTGTAGCTCATCTAAGAGTGATGTAGTCTTCGACGAGGTGTTGGAGAAAGCGTTCACTGAAGAGAGACGATCGCGACGGCAGGCGGCAAGAGACGCGGATTTCCGTCGTTTGCTGAATCAAGCGAAAGGATATTTTTAATTTATATGAATGTTTTTATCGGTGGCGGACGTTTATATATGCTTGGAAATATGTATTATTGGTGTCGCAAATGTGTATGAATATATATATTTATTTGGGAATACTCTGTTCTGGGATCTAGTGGTGTACCCCTTCCCCGGCTGTTTATATAAGCGCGCGACGTGTACCTGACTTTTCGAAGCGTCATCAGGCATAAGATCTGCGCGATCGTTTCACTTGCACTTTGTTCGAATCGGGAACACTACTAAAGTGAGAATAAAGTTTAACAGGCTAAATCGGCGGTTGAATGAGTTTATTTATTGCTTTATTTATTCATTTTCTTCAGCTTCTATTAAAAGAAGTAAAATGTAAAATGAGTAAAATGGGTGTTGGAACCCATTTTCTCTATCATTTCTCACTTCATTGAATGCGTAGGTGTTCTCTCTTGGCGCCCCTTTTTCCAATCATTATTGATGCATGAAATTGCAAACCAAGTCATTTACTTGTTTTTTTCATATGTGCACAGATGTGGAGTTTTTCATACCCGCATATGTGACCCGTGAGCAACTCTTAAGCCATGGCATGCTACCATCTGGTTTCGTTTCAAGCTTTTCCCCTGCTCTGCGTTTCAACTTAAGGCGAAATCGCTGAGTGGCATCCTCGATCCGATTAGCCCAGGCTAAGAGAATGAATCTCCCTTTTTGAGAATTCAATTGCTCGACCTCTTGAAATCATTTACCTTGCCGCTCATAAATTCAGTCCAAGAATATTCAGGTGACATTGGCATGTGAACTGCTTGCAAATCTACGCAGTTCTTACGAAATAAATCTTTATTTCGAAACGAAGTAATAAGAATGTAAATTTTAAAAATCCTTATTTTGCGTTTAAGCACTAGTGGTTGCAACAAACCACGCTCATCAGGGCTGTCTCATGCTTCAAAGAAAGGATCCTAAAACACGACTTTTTGATGGCTGCGGGTAACCTGTGTCGTAAAAGCTCGTGTGCGCAACCTCTAGTACATTTTGAGACTGCCAAAACAACGATCAATGAAACATGGTTTATCGAATAACAAACGGCTTTTCAATCACTTGATCGTGAACTTCAGACTGTAAATTCCCAGCAATTAACAAAGCGACCTTTTATGCTTGGTTCAAACGTCGCACTTCTGCCGCGTCGAATGTAATTCCAAAACATTCGACTCAGATGCGACGCCGTTTCAAGAGTCGAATTTAATTATCTTTAATTAGCTCGTAATTAACTGCGATCATCAGGCGCGAGAGCCTTTTGAAATAACTCCAGTTAAAGATGGTGCACTCAACATGCAGCTCCATTTAGGCTTGGTTCAAACGTCGCACTTCTGCCGCGTCAAATTAAATGATTTCAGTTCGACGCGGAAGAAGTGCGACGTTTGAAGCAAGCTTTAATTACGTGCGGCAATTAAATCCAGCCCGGCAGAGCTTGCCGAGCTTCAGTCGAATTTAAAGTAATTACATTCGACGCGGCAGAAGTGCGAAGTTTGAAGCAAGCTTTCGAGCGATTTCCACTTGCTAAAAGCAGGCTTAGGCATCGCTAGGCTGCGCAAAAATCCATGGAGAATAACTACAGAATTAAGGTCCCTTGCTTTCCTTATTATTGCAGCCTCAAATATTGGTAGGAGAAAGGAGCAGACGAAAAGTTCTTTAATGGAATGTATTTCTTTTATTTCGATGAAGCGCGAATTCGACCTATAACTAAATCTATTTACTACTAGTTAAATGGCTCATTACTAGCTTGATTATCATCACCGGGCAATTCGGTCCCCGAAGGCTTGTATTGAAAGGGGCCGTGTTGCCGCGACTGGTGAGCATGCTCTTGCGTGAACATCTGCATCACTCGCGTTTCCTGCTGCCGCGAAATAGTCGCCTCGGCGAAGTTAATAAAATTCTTCATAAGATCCTTCGCAACCACGCATTTTACTAGTCCTAGAACTTCTTGAAGCACCTGTGGTTATGGGACAGGACGGTATCCTCATTTTCTCTTGCTTGGTTTGGTATTGCAGGCTGGACGCTCTTATGTTCGTAAACTTGCAGAGAACGCGAGTACGCATGCGCCTGTTGCGAACACAGCCAATCGGTATGAATATATTAATTATGCATTTAGTTCGACGCATGAGAAGTGCGACGTTTAAAACCGGAGTCGCAGTATAGTCGGATAGATCGGCAAGCTTTGCCGAAGCTGAATTAATTGTCGCACGTAATTAAGCTGTAGCACTGAACTGATTCAAACGTCGCACTTCTGGCGCGTCGAATTAAACTATTAAGTTCGACGCGGCAGAAGTGCGACGTTTGAACCAAGCATTAGTGAATGCTTAGCAAAAATAAAACGCTTGCCAATCCGATCGCTAGATATATCAGTCGGGGACCGATAAAGATTAATGCCTGTTCTAAAACATAATCGGAAGGGTAGTGGCATCTCCTCGAAATGGCTTAACAGGTATGTCTCCACGGCCGAAAGTAAACAACATGGACATTCGACTACCACCTTGGCCAGCCGATTGTGGGTCTGTCCTATCTAGCAAGTCAAAGGCGCTTTTGAGAGGAAAAACATTAGTTCAAGTAAATTCCTAACATTCAAAGGCCCTCCAGCCAGATCATTTGATTACAAACCAGATCAATCTGCGAGTCAAAAAGAACTAGCTAGCAATTAACCACATGCATCAGCATTGAAATAGATCGTTATCTTTTTCAGGCCAAGTAGCATGCCCGCTTCCAAAATTATCACTCGACATTAAATATTGTAAGTCAAAGCTAAAAACAGCTACTTCTGCAAGTTTTTAACGTAATTATTCTTAAGTCTACAAGCAAGTTTGGAAATTTTTTTGCTTCAGTTGTAACTAAGTGGGTACATGAAGCACAAAGTTTTTTTTTTTCAAAGCGAATGTGGAAATTTGGAGATTTGCGCTGCACGAGGATAACATCAGATAGCACTAAGATAGCAACTGAGCTGCTTCGCTGCTGCATTACTGCCTCTGCTTTAATATACTCAAACGTGTCTGCAATAATATTCTTATTGCAAACAAGGAAATTAATTCTTACCAGAACAATAGATCCTTTTCACGTCCTGGAAGGATATCACGACAATAGGTTTCGGCTGGCTTTCAATCTTTCCAATTTGAGAAAAGGTTAGTTTAATATTCCAAGTTCAGAGGAATTATGTTAATAATATTCCAGTCCTGTCAATTCAACCGGGTGCATGCAGCATTTTCGCTGATAAAAACATGCTACATGCGGGTCCAGTTCAAAACTTATGCCTAGTTCATACTTCCACGCGTAGTCGCTCGTCTAATTACGGGGGGAGGGTAAATGACCGCCTTATTGCCGCATGGCTATTGACCCGAAGGGCTTGTCTGGGGCGAGACCAATAGAGGGGCGGGGGAAGGCAGCGTCTAGCGTAAAAGATAAACTAAATCCATCTCAAGCGTTTGCCATCCGTTTCTATTTTCCTCGCACCTCACGCGTTTCCTAACGCAAGGCGCCGGCATTCCTAATTGGAGTATGACGTTCGCGGACATTCCAGTGGGAGTAAACTGATCCGCGCACATAACAAAGCGTACCGTAGAGGGATAAAAGTTGCGCCAAGCGTAAAGCGTCTCCGAAGTATGAATTAGGCATTAGGCTTAAAGTGGACGACCTAAAAGCTACTTAAACTGCTGCCACGATCAAGCTTTTCATTAAAATTACTTAAATCAAAAATCAGGTTCTTAGAGTTATTCGTATTCTTAGGAGAGATTGCAATAAACAAACATTAGGCTTGCCCTACACCATAATTAACGGGTGAATAAATTTCAATCGTTCCAAATTACAACAGTTAACGCTAATACGTTTGCATACGAATCATCTTTAATACTAAAACTACAAAAAGTCGTCGACATAGGGCAGGACCCCAGCGGCAGTATTTTCATCCTAATGGCAATCAAGTGACCACGTTAAAACTCAGGACTTTTCGAAGCGAGGAAATGCTTCGCGTCATGCTCCATATAAGTAAGCAGCGTTGTTCCCTAGTAACCAGGCTAGTTGCATTTCCTGCACTTAAAGCAAGCAGCAGGGTTATATATGCAAGCGACTTAACTAGCCAACGAGCACAGTTGGGCACCGTTACTTGAAAAGTAATTTCCAATAATCCTTGTTCTGCTACGTTTCCAAGCCCGTTACTTTTACATCTGTTACAAAAAAAGCGAAAATAGTCCGTTAAAAGCGTCAAATCTGCTTCGCCAACTCCGCTGTCCGCTAAATTTACAATAGATTTACAATACAAAAAGGCCAAAGTTTTACAATTAATTACAGTTAAATTTTTTACACTAGCTGGTGCGAATTCGATTACTGGCGAGTATCTTTTGATGATTTGGAGGCCCGGGCACTATCCTCTTTGACCAAAATAAGCAGCACACAAGCTTCTCGTGATCAATCATTCAATATGAAAAAAAGGGCTTAAAAAATATTTTGATTACCAGCACTTTTATTTGAATCAAATTTCGCTATCGTTACCAATTACAAACAGTACGTCGAAAATGCTTACAAATTAAAATGCTTAACTCTAGTTAGGGTCACGTGGGGCCTGCTCCAGAACGTGCAGGTTGCCTTTCAGAAACATAACGGTTTCAAATGTAGTGTCAGATAGCTGGCATCTACTGGCCCTTAGAATCTCCTTTCTAGTAGAAAATAATCTTGCAACAGCTGTGCTGGAAGGGATCGCCGTGTTAAATTTTAGGAACAAGTTCATCAGGGCTTGGAGCCCCCATCTAGCCAAGACACTAACAAGCTTTGCGCTTTGGCTTTTAGGGTCCTGGATGTGGAGGACGAACCTGTGGATGGATCGGTGATGGCAGAGAAAACATCCTCTTCATCCGGGTCCACTCTGCTGGATTCCGAGCTGTACCATGCAGTAGAACTTTACTCAGTGCCAGATGTTCTATCGTTGTGATTAGTAGGCTGGGGATTTTCGTTTAAATTTTAATATATGACCGTGTCGTATCTGGCAACCGTGGAACGTTTAGAAGGCCAACAGCCAATCAGAGATCAGATCCTAATCCGGTCTGTTCCGTTCTGAGGAGGGCGTTCTGAGGTACAAGCGAAGCCTTCGTAGGCTTTGAAGGCAGCGGGTCATCTCTTCACAGCAGGTGCGAACGGAAGGAATGTGACAAATTTAACGCTTTTGGATGTAACGGACTTGGTACCCCTTTTTTAAAAAGCGTTAAATCGTTAAACGTTTAATTATTACAAGTTAAATCCACCAATCGTTAGGTCAAATCTGAAGAAAAGTAACGGTCCATTATTCGTTAAAAAAAAATTTACGGGCTTAACGGACTTAACGGACTTGGTGTCCAACTATGCCAAAGGGAAACCATGCACACGATAAAAAAAAACCTATTCAATTAATCAAAGCGAGCATGCGCAGCTTTACAAATTGTTTCTTAGAAAAGTAGCTCAAAGTGTAAAATTAGTTTCGGCGTCGTTTAATTACTGCTAACGTTCGCTTATCTCCACAGCAGAACAAGATGAACCACAGACCGTAATACTATCAAGAGCTGATCTTCAATCCTTATGTTGGAAATATAAACAAGACTCTAGCACTTCAAAGAGCAGCAGAAATATAGATTGCATGAAGTCACAATATTTTTAATGTGATCATTCTCACAAAGTTCTAAGCCCTGAGCTACGATAGAACATACCATGCAAATCGATTCCATCAAAGAATACATCATTAAACACATCAAAATGCAGGGCTCCCTATGGATAGTACAAGAAGTATTATAAAAGCGGCTAAGTAAGCGTCCCACCTTTTTATTCATTTTTGTATAAGCTAAACTAGTAAGCTAGTGCTATTAATCCCATCAAGCATTACATGCAATTTATGGATTTTTTCTGTTGACGACACTTAACGCCTTTTTCACCATTTTTTATTTATGTTGTTAATTACTCATTTAAATCTGCTATATAAACTGCACCAACGTTTCTTAGTAGTCGGTGATAGTAGCTGAATAGCTAAATACTTCTTCATTGGTCTAATGGCTTGAAGGCTTTGTTCTTCCACTGCACAAAATAGGTCATGATGCGGACACTTGTTCATCAGTTATTAGAACATGGAGATTTCATGAGGGCTCAAGTCAGATCCTGAATAAGCAATCTTAGCAGTTTCGAAATTGATTTGCAGCAAAATAGGATTCAACTACGTGGTTCTGCAAATGATGATTGTTTACCTAATAAAATCCCTGCCACAAAGTCACATTGACTTTTTCACAGCAAAAGCTGCTCCTGAACAATCCCCCCCGAGCCAACATCAACTCCGCATGTACACTCATTCAGTTTATAGCAAGCTAATTTTAAAGATGGAGCATCCTTATCTGCTATGCCCACACTCTGTAGCCACGTGTCATTTCTATAATAGTGTATTACTGCTTACATAGGTAAAGCTAACCCTTTAAGCACAATCTAAATCAATGCTTTTAGGTCAACAACATAGTACAAACAAGCAAATTTTGAGTGATCTTGGTCAGTAGAGCCTGTCGTTGTTGTGTGCAGACAAGAAATCATTGAAAATCGGATTTGTTATGGTCTACTGACATCGATTTTTTGTGTCTCATCACCAATAAGTGGACTACTCCTTGGACCAGTATTGTGCCATTGGCAAGCAATGGCAAATGACATCTTAATTCCCAAAAAATCACTATAAGAGGTTTCCATGAACAGCAGAAAACTGGACGATGTAACTGGTTTACATAACAAGAGTTTTTCACAAATTTCGTTGTAAATCGGATTTGTTATGGTCTACTGACATCGATTTTTTTGTGTCTCATCACCAATAAGTGGACTACTCCTTGGACCAGAATTGTGCCATTGGCAAGCAATGGCAAATGACATCTTAATTCCCAAAAATTCACTATAAGAGGTTTCCATGAACAGCAGAAAACTGGATGATGAAACTGGTTTACATAACAAGAGTTTTTCACAAATTTCGGACTTAAAACTTTTAGAAGGTAATCACCACATCATTACAATCAGCAAAACATTCCAAGATTTTCTGGCAATCCCTCATTTAACAAAATTATTCTAACAACGTTGTGTAAAAGATGGAGATGCATGTTTTGTATACATCTTTTTGGAGTTTAGTAAGTAAGATAACTTTTTACCTTTTCTTTTGTTTTATCCCATTGTATCTAGTTTCGCTTCAAGTAGTAAAAAACACTTAAGCTCCATTAAAGCTGACTTAGAAAACAGTGCAACTTGGAGAGCTTGCAGATTCATAATTTAGGTTGCTATATTAATTGGCAAATGGCAGCAGCGGCCAGCAAACTTTTGAGCGAAGAGTAGGCAAATTTGTGGGATTTTATGAATTTGATATACTGAATTATAAAATTAATTGTCAAGATGATAAAGTTTAGAGTACATAGTAAGTTTATACAGTAAGTTTACAGAATGTTCTGCAAACCCTCATAGGCACAAATTTAAGAAACTCGCTTTGCAATGCTTCTCATAATAATATACATTTCACATCACGGGCGACAGATTTTTCTGGGAAAACATATATCAAGCTATTTCACCTTAACCATCACGAAGACGCTTCACGTTAAAGCTTCAAGTCCCACCGCACATTCTTCTCTCAAAACCCCAGCTGCTACAAACAGTTAAACAGCAGAGTACTAAGAAAGATCGAGTTACAAAGTAAATCAAAAATAGTTACCGTGCTTCTCTATGGAGAACAAATAAGAAAAATCTTCCAGACAAACGACCCAGACGCTCACGTGGGATCGAAATGAAGAAATAGCTTTTTGAAGCACGGCTGCTGATGAATCCCTCTAATGAACAAACCCCGGAAACCACTGAGCTGGGACTAACTTAGTCAATCAACATTGTATAGAAGAACTAAGGCTAGTTGAAAGCAAATGTTTGACTTGCAGGCGACACTAAGTGATTGTGGCATTTCAACTTATGGATCTACTGCCTAAGCTACGTCCTTAGACACAGCAGTGAACATTTGAAAGGAAGCTGTTGATTTGCGTGGAATTTTCAATGCCATCCAGGGTCAGGGATGCGAACGAGAGAAACGCTTTCCTTGCCTATTCACGGGTCAGGATGCTTGAGTGGTGCATTTTGAAGTAGCATACATACCGGATGAGTCAGTTCCAAATGCATTCTACATTATGGCGCGGCAGTTTACATAATTCAACACTATTGAATTTATGTCGAATGATTGGGCCAACTTTATAAGGGGAGAAAATCAGTATAGAGAAATTAGCACTGATTGAAAATTATGCATTCTATCTTGTAAAATGCTACTTAATCCCACCCCATACAACTCATTTGGAGGAGCATAAAAGAGAATGATCAAACCCACCAAGCGTTCTACATAAGCTATTCTAGGCTATGCAGACTTAAAAGACGAAGAGCTAACTTCTGGTTTTGTGGGTGCTGAAAGTATAATAAACTCAAGGCCTTTGACCCGTTATAAAACTAGCGGATAGGATTATCTCGATTGAAGCAATATTTACATTGTAGAATGAGGAGACCTACTGTACTGATCATACTCTGTTCGTTTAATTTGTCTTTCCTAATTACAACCTTGGCGTTTTAAAACACCGTGAAGATGTAATTAAAGCTACCTGCTGAACTAAATTGGCTTCCTGCTATCAAGATTAACCTGGCCAGGTGCGAATTGCAATAACACTATTAATAGGATATCGTTGAAACATTCAAATATAAATATTCAAAAATAATTATATGCTACAGATTTACTCCAAGATATCTGTTTCAAAATACGAATATAACATTTAACAACCAATACAACCATGCGGGGACACGGTATGATGCCGTACACGGTTCATCTATCCGCATTGCATGGAAACAAGCCGAATGGGCACCTACCAGTTCAACTGCCTTTCACCGACGCTGGTAGAGCTCATGAAGATGATGTAACCTCGTACACCCGAAGTAAAATGGGATTAGCACCTGCTTGACAAACACCACGTGGTGTCAATCTTTGCGTGAAATTTTCATTGTATACTAAATTAGTATGAAAATGGATGTTATTGGCACGAGCTTTTGTTATAATTCGTTTGTTTATGTCTATAATACTCTTAGCAAAAAAGTCTGTGTGAGTTCCTCAATTCCGATTAGCATTGCTACGAGGAGCTCTCCCTCCCATTTAGATAACCGTATATTTTTTTATTTTCTTTGCTAATTGATCTTATCTTTATGGGCAAAAATAAGTTGAATCTTCAATCTTGAGTCTTGAATTTTGAATCTTGATAATGAGGCTC